>JAGXEW010000231.1:0-225700 GCA_030684275.1 Acipenser oxyrinchus oxyrinchus
CGGCGTCAGCGTCGAGAACCGGCGCCGAGCACCGGCGTCGGCGTCGAGCACCGGCGTCGGCGTCGAGCACCGAGTCCCAAGCGCGAAGCGCTGCACCAAGCGCCGAGGCGCTGACACCACGCGGAGTGCGAGTACCAAGCGTAGAGACGCTAGCACGAGACGCCTGAGCGTCAGCTGACCCACAGAGCGGAGACGCTAGTGCTGGTACAGTGTCTGATGCTGATATACTTACCTAGGTGCTAAGGGAATATGTGCTTTGGTGGTCGTCTTCCTAATGGTGAAAAAAAGGGATTTTTTTTTTTTTTTTTTTTTTTTGTGGGACGCTGCAGCAACACTATGGTGCTTAGTGACTGTAAGCGTACAGCTACCACGCAGTAGGGATGGAACACACCGCAGTGGAGTAATATATAGAGGCTGCAGAGCAGGCTCTACACACACGCGGTCTAGCCAGGCAAGACTGAGGCTGCAATGGGCGCGTGGCCAAAGGCCAACGCAACGCGCGTCCGAACAAATATATATATATATATATATATATACAACAAATATAAAATATATACAAAAACCCAAAAAACACACAATAACAATTACAAAATAATTATAGTAAAGGAAAGACGGAGACCACGAGTAATAACAGAAACGCGATGCAAAGCGTGAAGGAATATATAATGTAATATAAATTATATACACAATTATATAAACCGAAAATACGAATAATAATAAGTACAACTGAAATAAACTCGGAGAAGGGGCAAAAACCAGCTTCTCAAGCCTAAGCTTAATGAGTACAAACAGTTGAAGCTCTAATTACCTACCGCTACCAATGCTGAAGACAAAAGAGGACGTGAGTCTCTGCACGCTGCGTATAGTAAGCTCCCAAGGGGGCGGGCTTACGTGGCAGCTCGCGCAGAGGCCTATCGGCAGCTTTGCTATAAAAGCTCAGCCAATCACTACTGCCTGACGGCAATATCCCATCCTTGATGGTTATTTTCGACTTGAAAGGGAACTAAAAAGGAGCACTAAATATAAGTCACTAAAGGTAATGGAAGCTTTTAAGTTCTGCCATGCCTATGTTATATTAAACATATTTGTTATTAAATGTCAGATGTTTGGCATTGACTGCACATGACAGAAGAGGAGGCTGTTTCATTTATTTTCAATAAGTTTATGGGAAACCTGTTTCTCTCACAATATTTTGACTGAGGTGTGGATAATTTAAGGGATCTGGCTGTTCAGACAGATGCATTATAAACCAGTTGTGCAATTTTGTAAATCCACCTACAGAGAACCTCATTGTTCACAGCTTAATTGCAGATGACCACATTTGTGGTGAGAAAAACAAGACTTGATCTGAATAGTTGTATCAAACAACTTTTGGTATTAATTAGAAATGTTTGCTCCCCATTCATTAATTGCTATCCACTCTTGATTTTTGAACAATAAAAACTTTTTTTGATGTAATTTCTACTTTTACTTGGCATTTGTTCAACATTAAATCCATATTTACACTGAAGAAAGTGTATTGGCAATGAATTTACTGTTGTACGATTGAAAGATAAAAACAAATACTTACCTGATGTCTAAGGCCTGTTTTTATGAGTCAGGTGTACCATAGACATTAGAAGAACTGGGCTTCCCTTCACTAACCTGCAGATTTGGCAAATGTATAATTTAAGAATAGAGTCCGAGTTTTAAAACATTTTTTTTTTAAAGTTCTTTTAATAATTTTGCCAAAATGCATTATGCTTCTCCAAGAAAGCGATTGCATCATATTTCAGAGACAAGTGAAATCGGTTAGCCTATGTTTAATGTAATTCCTGGTATTCGCAATCACTTCCTTGAAATGTTTTTAGAGACCTAAGTCTCGACTGTAAGTGCAATAATTTATTACACTCTGAAAAGATCAGTGACTTGTTTCCTGTGTTGTTGCTTGGAAATATGTGTTTATTTATTGTAGGTAGACGGGATAATTCATCAGCCTTCTATTTTTAAAATAAAAGATTCTTTGGTGCGTGATCAGACTAAATACTTTTTTTTTTTTTTAGCTTTGTAAAATTGACGAATGGAAGCCCAAGTACTGCCAATACTACTAATGCCTGCACTTAACCTTACTTAAAGAATTTCACAGACTAAATTTGTTTGGTAAATATATTTTAATTCTCTGAGTTGGTCCCTAGATGTGTGTTTCTTTGTCAGTTTGGCTCCAATCATTATGTGCATACGATTTACCAGTTTAGTTTACTTCAGTTGGTATACTACAGTACATTTCCCTTTCATCTTCATCTCCTATTGTTAATACACCCCAACCTTCTTAAATTCCACAAAGACAAAACCAGAAACAGTCTGCTTTAAAGATGTCGCGTACACAACACATCTTGGAACCAATACATTGTTCTACCTTTGTGGAATGTTCTGTTTGCTTTTTCGATTGTCTTTGATGACTTGGAGTCTCTGTCCTACTCATGCTATACTTTAGTAGGCTTTAAATCAGGTGAAAATGCAGACTAGGGCAGTGTTTCATGAGCAACACAGGGACAGGCATTCTCCTGATGCATTGACATATAGAAAAACTAAAAGAAAAATTAAAGTAAAATAATTGTATTTAAGGTACTGTAAAAAGCCAATTTGACTAGCAATTCTATATCGCCAAATATAGCAAAACAATAGCAGACCCTGATGTTGATGTGATCCAGCCTAAATGTATTCATGTCGGAGAGAAATTGTCACATTAAGATTAGCGATATTGTTTTTAAATATTATTTAACTGTATATTTTACAAAATATAGCCTAGGGTGCCAGAAATCCCAATTGTTATTGTGCATATTTATAGTTAGGGATTTACTTCTCTATAAGATTTAGCTTCCCACGCCCCTGTGTTAGTTGCTCCTACACAACTGGTCTCTTGTAACAATTGTAAGTCGCCCTGGATAAGGGCGTCTGCTAAGAAATAAATAATAATAATAACCATTGTGGAGCTCTGCAATTTAGCCGCTTGACAAGCACTGATGCCACCTCTCAGCATACCAGTAGCCTAGCGATTCTCTCCTTGCGACTGACAAGGCATTTTGGCAAAAAATCTAACAACAAATTCTTTGAGTTTGTGCAATAGTATACAGACGATACTGTTCTTTTAACAAAATGATTGTATTTGGGTCAAACAAGATTATTTGTACACAATTGGTGAATGTCTCAGAAGTGGTCATTAAGTCTGTGTTGTACAATACTGGGGAATACTTTATATGTGACAATTCATTTAACTAAAAGCTGTTGAAACGGTTAGTAAATTAATTGTACTTGAACCGTGATGGGACATGACAAACCTTCAAAGTTGTGACATTTTTTACTTGACAAGCTGTGTAAGTAGAAGATGGCAAGCAGTTTTACAGACGCGTAAAGTAGATAAGATGGCTTTTCAGTGTAAAACATCCTGTTTCTAATTGTCTTTAATCACGATTGTTGTGTACCATATTATCCTTTTCCATATACCACATTTTGCTGCCTGAAGTTTCAAACTAAACCATCTAGTATGATTACTTTGACAAACATAGCATTACACAATTAAAATCTGCAGCCTTTGTGCAAAACTGCAATGCCATGATATGCATTAGATTAGATTGTAACTTATTGCAACAAGTTACACTAATGAGCAGGTGCTGAACTGACATTGAAAAGGCCACTTAAGCTGGCAATTTGGTCCTTTAATTGCTTGCATATTTGAAAACTGTGACTTTTAAGGGAAAACATGTAATATAGGTGAGTTTACTATGGTTGCTTGCAATTTATTTGGGGTGTGTAATGGGCAAAAAAAAAAAAGCTGTACATTTTTAATGAAAACTCAAATGGTAGCATTAAACCAAAAAATAAATGATATGGGTTAATGCTGTTATGAAAAAAGAGTAGTACGTTGTGGGTGTACCACATTGAGGCAGAGTTTACAGAAAATTTACAGAAACTTGAAGCAATGATCTTCGGAATTGTTATTGATTTTATCTTAATATCCAGCTTGTATTTCCCAGCTAGTGTCAAACATAAGAGGTTTCCTGTTGAAAGAAAAAGATAATTTTAAAAGAATTTGCATTGCTTTCAATTGTACACAATCCTAAACCTCTATTTTCAGCACCATCACATTTGACAAAAGAAGACTAACTGTTTCTTATAAAAATGTGATCTATTAAAAGCTGTATTCACCTATGTCCTAATTTGTACCAACATTATGTGTATTCCAGAGGGTTGTGTCTGTGAACAGGGGCTTGGAGTAGACGGGAAGTGGCCCAGTCTGCGACCTCTTTCCCAAAGGGATGGAATCATTCTTAAAAGAATGAAGAAAAAAAAGACTCATCAATGAGTCAGTAAGGAAACTGGGCAAGCGCAGTCTCGGTTTCAGTTTACAAGAATTCATACTGACATGCCTTTTAATTGCATCCATAATGTTTCCTAACAAAAAAGGGTGGTTTGCAGTGATGTTTAAGCCACAGCGGCCCGTGGAGGTTTTTAAACAGGAAGGCATCTGAAGAATTGCCAGAATGTCTAATTTTATAATTTTTTGTCGTCCTTGTTTTCTTTGCCAACCTCATATTTCAAATATGCACCAATTTTAGCTCATATAACATTATGGAGATTCTTTAGGCAGCTGGTGAATTGCAACATTAGGGCTGCTTTTCAACAGAAGTAATCATGAAAAAATAACTTCTGATTCTATTTTAGGTATTTTGTACTGGGTATCAGCCTAGAATTGTACTGGCATTTGTCAAAATGCCAGTTGTCTCATTACTTTTTTTGCAAATACTGGGCAGCAAGAATACCAAAAGTTACAATGTTTTATAACCAAAACCTGGGTGATTCTATTTCAAAATCCCTGATTTAAGTTATAGCTGCAAACATTCAAGGTTAATGTGGTTCATAAGAAACAAGCTAGTCTTTTAAGGCAGTTGCTTAGGTCAGTTAGGTATTAAGCTATAACCTTGTTAAATGTTGACCTTTCAAGTTAATCAAGCTTGACTGGTTCCTTATCTTTTATTATTATTTATTTCTTAGTAGACGCCCTTATCCAGGGCGACTTACAATTATTACAAGATATCACATTATTTTTTACATACAATTACCCATTTGTACAGTTGGGTTTTTACTGGAGCAATCTAGATAAAGTACCTTGCTCAAGGGTACAGCAGCAGTGTCCCCCACCTGGGATTGAACCGACAACCCTCCGGTTAAGAGTCCAGAGCCCTAACCACTACTCCACACTGCTGCCCTGTCAACATGTTTTATGAAACTGTGGACCAACTTAGGGTTTGAGTGAGGCACAAGTATGAGATTTTTGCTATCCACAAGATTGTTGTTAAATTCCTGACTTTTTAAGAGCTAAACAAAGCAATTTAATGCAATACATAGAACAGAGGAAATTCCATTCTGAATCAGCAAAAAAGTCCTGTAAAAGCTTACGTAATTTAAGGTCAAAAGTCACCATAATCAGTAAATTAGAGTTTCTATCATTTATATATTGTAGGGTTGATGGGAAGAAGCTGTTCATCTTATAGCATACTCAGGAGTACATATATATATATATATATATATATATATATATATATATATATATATATATATGTGACAGTTTTTTTTGTTTTCTGCAAGAGTAAATTTTGTCACAAAAGTTGTAATATTTGACATATTAAACAAATAAAAATAAATACTAATGAATATAAAGAAACGGCACATAAATGGTATATTCTGCACATGTGGAGGTTTCCAGTGTGCATTGTTTGTCTATTTTAAATTCTTAACTGTGGCAGACCATTATATAAACCCAGCTGGGTGGACCTACATTTTCATAACGTCATATTTTGTGATTTTAATTGACCTAGAGACATTAACCATCGATTTAATTTTATTATTTTATTTTTTTTGGAACATGCCCATCACACTCATTTGGGCGTTTGACATGGAATGGTCCGGTTAGTACTGGATAGTGTCAGGTCTTCCTTTTCTTAAACTGTCAGAAAGGGAACAAAAGGACAAAGAACCAGGATGTACTGTTTGAAACTGATAGCCTTTTGTAATAACAAACTGAAAACCATCACTCCAGACCAAAGGTACTAGTGCGGCAGTAAATCAGTCGGTGCAATTAGCCTGTTTTACATACCCTGAATCTTGAATCAACAACTTGAAAGTTTCAGAATTAATACAATTCTTTCCAAAGGTTTCCATTATTATAGTTCTTGGAATGACAGTGGATGATTGTTCCTGTGTGATTCCTTATAAAGCAGAGCATACTTCTCTCCCGCTTGTGTTAAAACTTGTATACAGAAAACAGTGAAGATCATGGACATCTTCTATTTGTTTGTGCATTAAACACATTGCTGTTTTCCATTAAGAGGCAAAAACAATAAACATCAAATGTCTTTTGGTAACAGAATCTGGATAATTTAGAGCATTCTTGCTAAAAAAAACAAAAACAAAAAAAAACAATTGATACCAGTGTTTTCACTGGGCTTGCTTCCCTAGTTAAATTTATGTGCACCCATTATACTGCCAGACTTCCCACTTAGTTAAAAAAAAAAAAAAAAAAAAAAAAAAAAACTTCTGATATTCAGTCCCTAACTAAATTTCTAGCTATGTATATTGCTCTCCATTCACTGTGTGGGTCTTCATTCCTCCCTGCTGCTAAAGACTAAACAGGAAACTGAAAAAAGTAGACAGATTGCTAACAATAAGTACTGTAGCTAAATTCCTTTTTTGTGATATTGCTAATTCCAAATAAAAAACTGTTTTAAAACTACCGTTATAAGCACATTTCAGATGGCCATAATTAATAATGTATTGCACCAATGTCTTTATGTATGCATGTATCAAATACAGTTATTTGCATAGTATAGACACCCATCTTGACAAGTATCCTGTTATGAGTAGGGATTTTTGTTTCGTTGATAAATGCATTTATTAAATTTGACGGGTTCCACATTCTGTTGGTCTAGTTAGGTAGTGTTACAAGCAATTTCTGTAAGCACCACTGTTTAGTGTTCTCTTTCACACAAACAATAGTTTTTACGACCGTGTGGAAAGAGAATAGTCTACTTTTCTACCTTTACCCCAATTGACCTTATGTTTGGAATGCCATGCCTTATTCATTTTGGTTTTGATTTTGATCTCCTTTCTGCTCATGTGAAATTGACCGTAAAGATTGATTGCTTTCCAGAATCACAGGTTATGAAACAGCAGAGGAAGCCAAGATCTTGGTACAAAGAGAAAACAGTAAGGGATGGAGGTATCAATAATTTGTATTAGATTAGGTGGGGCTGGAGAGTTGAAAGGTCACATTGTCACGTGTTTTTAATGGAACAAGGCTGTTCAGTCCCGACACATCTTTCCTGGACTTTCCAGATCAGTTTAAAGTGAATAATTACAAGTGTGGAAGTTTAACAAAACAGAGCTTATCTTTGTTTTGTTTAATATTCCCATTACTGTATGTGCAATTTTACCATGACAATTTATTTTAAGCATCTCTCCTGAAAAAATGTAAACAAAATATCTCCATCAAACATGGCTGTGCAATGTTTCTTAGTCTGGCGTAATGTTTTGCTGACCCCAATCAGACCCACTGTGGAACAGCCCTTCCATCACATAAGGCCTTTCTGCAGCGCCTGTACTGCTGAAGGAGCCTGTATTTAAAATAAGAAATCTGTATGTCATGTTCATGTATTTTAACTTTTAATTGTTCGGGATGTGTAAGTAGTTCATTTGATGGTGAGACCTGCCAGAACTTCTTGAATAAATGTTAATGTTCAGCAACTTGGCTTTGTAGTAATTATAAGGTGATGTTATTTTGTACTTTACTTGGAGCACTTTCACAGATTGATTGATTGATGCGGATTGAAGTGCGGTGCGCTTGGAGTGATATGTGAAACCTTTTTCACAATCATGATTGTCTCTAGTATTTCCTCCCAAAGAACAGTGTTTTTCCAACAATTACTTGACGCTCTTTCGGCATGTTACGTATCTTCGGCAGCGATTTGCGATATACCATATAAACCAGCACCATATAAACCAAAATAACACGAACAGCAGCACAGCCACAGCATGCAATGTATTCTCCATGTTGAGCATGGTGGAAAATGTTTTTTTCCAGGGAGAACTTCTGCTCTAGTAGGAATCAGCAACAGAGCCGAGTGTGTTTGGAAAGTGCAAAGTGAAACCAATAGCACTCTGGTCTGGATGAAGCTGCAAGTGAGCCAAAGTCCTGGGTTGGACGGAGAGAGAGACGAGGGGAGGCATGCAGGGAGTCCTCGAAGGCTTCAGCCAAGCGGACTGCTTCCTCCAGTGTGGTGGGCAGGTATCGGCTGACCCAAACTTGGGTCTCTGTTCCCAACACGTGCCTGAATTGCTCAATGGCAATTGGCTCCAGCATCTGCTCGGGCGTTCGGGTGCTGGGGCAGAGCCACCGGGCCATCTAATCCACCAGTTGTTGCGCCACCACGCAGGGCCTGACTCTTGGGGATCGCTGGTATTCCCTGAACCGGCGACGATGCGTCTCCTCCGTAATATCTAGCTGCTGGAGGATAGCCTGCTTAACCAGGTCATAGTCTAAGGCGGCCACGTGTGTCATTGTTTGATAGGCTACCTGAGCATCCCTGATTTTAAGTTGGGGCCCAGTTGGGTAGCCCACCATCCCAGAGGCCATCAGCCTCTCAAAAGCAACCAGATAGATGAATGGTGGAAAAATAATGCTCGATTTCCAAAAGTAGCCTGCTTGGCCAGAAGCATCCTCAGCGACTGGGTTTTCAGCAAGACTGGGCAGATGGTAAACAAGTGGCTTCCCTCTTCTAAGTATATAAGAAATGGACACTTTACAGAACAATTTTTTTTGTAAATAAGTTATTATTGTTGCCAAAGATTAACCATCCATTACTTAGATTTACTTGTTTAATTATTCAATAGGTTATATTTGTGCTTCTACCACCACTTGGCACTAATCAAGACAAAAAGTAAGGTAAGACATTTTTTTTAGAGGAGCTATGCATAAGCTGATGTAATCATTTTCAATAATTTAGTAGCATAAGCTATTCAGTACATTATGTATACATATTACTCCTGTTAGTTTTGATGACTTTTTTTAAGGACATTGATGCATCATCTGTTTTTGGAAAGCGATACATCGATAGTAAAAAAAAAAAAAAAAAGGGTGCCATCAATTGCATTCATTCATTTGTAGGCCTATGCATGCACAGACCAGTCACATAACATGTTTAAATGCGATTTCATATAGATAAAAGTTCTCTCATACTAGTATATAATGTTATAGAGCCACAACTCAAATTGTATTGAAAACAAACAATATACTGTATAGAGCTTTTTTGGAAAAAAAAGGGTTACAGAGAGTGAATGTGTACTAGTCAGAGAAATGGAGAGAACCTACAAAAATGAAAAGAATATCAGAGTGCTATAATGGGTGCATTATATTATCTTTTGAAAGTTTGAGTGATCAACATTTCAATTTATTCCATCCATTATACTGGTAACCTTTAGAATTAAAAAAATAACGCACAGGCTATAGTGTCAAATCTATACACGTAATATCTTTAATTTTGCAGATGTAATGACTTCTGAGGTCTTGATGTGTTTTTCGTGGACTGCTTGGTGTCAACTGATTCAAAGCCACCAGGTTATATTGGGTGACATTTTGCTAAGCAATGGGAGTGAGAATGATAGAAAACAGTGCCAGAATTTCAGAAGTGCTACGCTGCTGCTATGTTTTACCACAAGAGATAAGCTGGTGACTTAATCAGATTTATACAGCTTACAAGCAGCTGATAGGTGACAATGTTCAGTGCATGAAAAATAAACTATGGTATTTTTAAAACTAGTTCTGTTGTTTCTTTGCCAATACATACTTTCAACATTTGTTACAAATTTACTAAACATGAAGTCCTCTGAGGAAACTAGTGCCAGTGCATAAAAAAAGCTATTTAAGTAAGTGTGAAGTATGACTGGGATTAGCTGAAACAGGTTTAAAAAATAAAGCCTTATGAAGAAAACTAAGTATTGCATATTGAGGTCAGATATTTCTGGAATGACAATTACAAATTCTTATTCTTGCTTAAACTGTACCAATCGCTTTTAACAACAACACAAAGATGGACAGCAATAAGCACTTGCCTGATAAATGTCAGGAATACTGTTTTTATCAAGGTCTATTAACGCCTGCTTCATTACCCCAGCTGTCTGTGTGGAATTTGAGAGTCTCACTTTCAATTATCATGTTACACTTCCAACCAAAATATTTCAATACTGTAGGTTAGGATTCTTTAAAGCAATTAGGCACTGGTAGGGAAGTAATAAAATACAATTTATAATTTTGTATTCGTTACTTTCAAGGGTCATCTCCTGAATCCTTCGATTTAACTGATTACATAAAGGTCTGTAGTATGTGTCAATTTTTCATTAAGTTCAAGTGCTGCATTAAATTGTTGCAGGTAGAATATTCACGCGTTTAAAGTTGGACAAAAGCTTACATTATAATAACCTTGTCCTGCCATGCCTTGCATCAATCACCTTTTATACCCCTGAGCAATTACAGCAAACGATCCACGATTGGGAGTGGTTCAGATCAACTGAAGCTTCATGTGAATGCTTCCAATCAACCCAGCTCGCTTAAAACCATCCGACCTGAGATCAGAAAAATAAGTGGTCTCGGCTGAATGAATTAATCACAAGGACACAGCCTGTAATACTACTTACTAGCTAAATATGTTAAAATGTACCAGTATAACAATGTATAAATGTAATAATATTTTTTCTTGAAAAAAGTAGTCTAGCAACAAGCAACGTAGAAATCTATTTAAGTGCAATAGTGTTCAATTTCTGTTGTCCGCTATTTTCTGTAACCTTTTGAATTTATTCAAATGCATTTTAAAACAAACATAGTGGATATGGGGATAAAATAGCTTAGGAATGTTTTTTTTTTTAAATAAATTATCATGTAAGTGTTGCAAAAGTGTGTTTAGATCTCTATAAAAGTAATACAGAAAACATTTTAGTACCACTAGATCCTTCCTTGTAAAACCACCATACGTTGTAAAGTGCAGACAGGGTAAAGAACAGGGCCTTGTGGGACTGAAGTCGTTTTAACAGCTGTTGTTCGTCTTTGCCAATTCCTCCTTCTGTTGCAGACTTTATCTCAAATCTGGGATGAAGTGTGCTGGGCCTCAAACCTGGAGCAAAAGAGCAATGCTAATTTATATGATAATTCAAAAATACATGGAAAAGTGAGAGATTTAAGTTATAAATGTGTTATTTAAAAAAAAAAAGAAAAGCAAGACGAATAAAGTAATTTAACTTTAAAAAAATGTATTTGCTTGTTGTATTACCGATGTGAAAATCTATTAATTGACTTATAGGATTAGTGTCTGAGCTGACATTCTCCCCCCCTCCTTTTCGAAACAGTCTAATAATATAACATGAGCAGATTTCAGCTGATTATCAATATAAAGTTCCCAGTATTTATCCTTTCGCTTGGGGCACTCAACATCATTTGTCAAGCAGGTAATGCTACATGTGTACAAAGCCTTCCGTAAGTAAATGTTTATATTTTTATATAGTTGTACATACATAAACAGTTTTAGGTATTGTTTCTCATTTTGATGTCACTGAAGTGCACAGCAGATCTGGGTTAGTCTTCAAATTTGAATGTGTTCTGTTTTTGCTGGTGCCATTGTTATATTGTTTTACACAGTTAATGAGTTTATGACTGACTTTTCAGAACTTAGACTCAAGTGCTATAATATGCACGTCCTTAATCTGCATTTTCAATTCATATATTCATTAACCTTTAGGGTCACGCTAGCAATGAATGATAGTATTTTTGTGCTTTTTTAGAAATAAGTTGCAATCTTTCAATCTTTCTTTTTGAAGGTTAAAAAAACACATGATGCCATTGTTCGTACCGATTTTGAGTAAAAAGTAATCCTTTTTCCCAAATTAGTAAAAAAATGTTTTCAATTGCTACACTTGAGAAACAGTATCTGTATTTTCAAAACCAAGCCTTGATGCTTAAACTCCAGTGGTTACTCAAAGTACACTTGATGTTGCAGTGTAATGTTTTGACTCAATTTGCCCATTGAAACAACTGAAACTTGCGTCTTACAAAAGGTTTGTTACAGGATCTATCGAAGTTAAAGACGATGTGTCAGTTTTATTGTTTTTGTCAGTTTTATTTCTGTGTTATCATAGTGATACAGCTACTGTCTTTCTGTGTTTTGTTTTTTTTTACCATCGGTCCATTCCAAGAAATGCCCAATATTTTGGCAAGCCCAAGGTTTTTTAAGCAGATGATTCAATCCTTTTAGATTTTCATGGAATGGTTCATCAGCTTGCTTCACAAATACAAGCAAACAATAATTGTTAACATATATTTCAAAATGTCTCGCTGTGCATGGTTTTCATGTGGACGCTTTATCATATCACTTCCTCCATCTGCTGATTGGAAAGGAACTAGATACTAAAAGTAGAACGGAAAAGTAGTAAAACAAAAAACAAAAAAAGATTGCTGTGAAAGCATGACCTTCCTGCAGCACTCCTGCTTTCTCAGTCTCTGCTGTGTGCGTGTCCCAGAACCCCTTGTGTCTGAGGCTGTTCCAAAACACAACTGAGGTTCAAATAACCAATTACCCCTAATTGATGCATTTGGGTTTTGAAATGCCCACATTCATATTTGAATGGCTCCAGCCATATTCGTGGGCATACTTCTTTAATGAAACCGTATACAATAATTATACATTTCAACTTGTAAATAATATGTTTGTTATATGCAGTACATGGCAGTAGCACAGACTTGGCACTACCACAGTCAGCCTGTATTACCATTATATAAGTCTGTGGCCACTCACTCCGTCACAAATAAATATTTACTCAAGTGCTGCATGTGTCTGGAGAACCACTTATCCAATCCAAAGTGGCTAATTTTTTTGCACAAAGTATGGAGTGTATTAGAATCTAGGGTGCGTTATATACAGGGGTTCACGTAACTGGTATGCATGCGCACCAATAAAAACAAATGCAGACTTCCATATTGTGTTTAACACACAAATGCGTACCATCAGCACATTTAACAGGAAAGCTTTTTTAATGTAGGCAGCAAGGGTGCTCACGCTTACAAGGTCAAGCATATTATCTGGCTGTGACCCATGCCTGCCTAACCTCCAGATTTTCTACTGAGTCTCAAGATCTCTGGGATCTGTCAAGGATCTCTGGGTAACTGAGCTTATTATCGCACACCATAATTAAATACCAGTCCCCATATTTCAAGGCGGGAGGGTTCCAATTCAATAAAAAGTCCATCCCTGCTGGTGCTATCGTTGGCTCCTTCAAGGCTTTATAAAAAAAAAAAAAAGAAAAGGAGAGCGATGGGTGGAATTACTCCAGTTCATAATCCATAACATCAGTTATTTTCCTTTAATGGACACTTAAAACAACCAATGATAGCAGGGATCTCAATTTAGCTGTTCATTCAGAGAAGAGGGATGTAGTTACAGGGAGTGGCATTGTGGAAGCTTCGCTGACGCTTTGCTTTCCAAGCGGATGAGAGGAGGTGTCTGTTTGAGAGCCATTACGTTTAAACATGAGCTTAAAAAATTAATTTCTTAAGCATTTACTTTAAAATAATATTTTTTCCCCTCATTTATATCATTCTATAAATACCATTGTGCCTTCAAGCTAACGTGTTCAACAATACTAATAAAGTGAAGAAGTGTTTTGTTTTTGCTTTTGAATCCCCAGGTCTGGAATTTGGTGGTAGGCTACTGAAATAAACAGAGAATGTCTGATGATTTGTTAAACATTGTAATAACCAGCAATCCAGACTTCTACTTAAACATTCATAAACTATTGTTGTTGTCTCTGACACTGCCATTAAGCAGTACTGCTTGTGAGCGTGGGTTTACACATGTCAACATTTTAATCAGCCCCATGCATTTCTGCCCTGATGCAAATTCATGTGTGTAAGATGACCACTGAAACCTTTGATCCTGAACCAAGCATCCCTGACAGGGGTGCAAATTGTTTTGAAAATTGGTGCTAAACTGTTTTGAAAATTTAGCACCAGAGCCTACTGGTGCTAAATTATTAAATACTGCCCTAATCAAGCCCCCTAACAACACAAACCTTCTCTCCTGTGTATATTTATGAGTGTGGGTGGGTCATTTGAGTAGTCCAGACCCAATGAGAAACTATCATCTATGGTTGCTAACAAATACAAAATAATAACAATAAATTAAACATGTCTACTGGTGCCAGAATTTAATGTCGCTCACACTATATGAGGTACCCTGGCAAGGAATCTAGCTCCAAATTTGCACCTCTGATCCTTGATATCCCAATTGTTGGAACTGTCAGAGGAGGTGGTGGAGCTAGACAGCGACTTGGATAATGACCACTA
Organism: Acipenser oxyrinchus oxyrinchus; assembly: GCA_030684275.1. Lineage (NCBI taxonomy): Eukaryota > Metazoa > Chordata > Actinopteri > Acipenseriformes > Acipenseridae > Acipenser > Acipenser oxyrinchus. The sequence goes on from JAGXEW010000231.1 coordinate 14,420, forward strand.
ATTTGGTGAGTACCAAACCATTTGTGCTGGTAATCATGATAACCTAATGATAAAAGTTATGTGAACCCCTGGTTATATAATTTAAAGCATTTACATGTGTGTGTGTGTGTACAATGGATGTAGGTCATGGTGATCTACTTTTTCATGTTCGTGATTGGTCTAATTTTGTGTTTACATTTGGTTCTGGGGGATGTTTGTCACTGACTGTTTTAGGTGGAATAAAAATATTGCAGTGTTGCCAAACTATAAATTGGTCATTCATGTTAATTCAAGACTTATATGTACACTTTTTTTATTTGTAACTGTGGCAAAATGGTTAATAGTGTGCAGGTGCAGGTGATTAAAGAACAGACAGACAATTGTAATCCAGATGAAAAGGTTTGTTTTATTTGTTTTGTCCAGTGCCTGATGGCGAAACAAACAGTAAACAATAATGAAGGTAAGTAATACAGCAGCGTGTATTACTTAATTTATAATCCCGGTTTGCCCGCAAAATTATAGTCCTGTTTTTATTATATACCCACACAAAACACAAAACAATACACAAGTCTGTTAGTGTGTGAATTAGTGCTAGTGGTGTAAAATACAGTTTATAGTGATACGAGTGCAGTGCTGTTCCAGGTTTGTGCTGGCCTCTGGCGACAGCTCCGAACGTGTTAGCTGTCTAGTGCTATATAACAAAAACACAGAGTTACTAAACAGACACAAACAAACAAACAAACAAACAAAACACTCACAAATATTTTCCCGTGACGCTTTCTCTGCGTCTCGCACGGTCCGTCCAGTCTCTCAATAAAACCAAGCGAAGGAACTGATTACAAATCTCCGTCCCCTTTTATGCTGTCACGCATGACCCCTTGGTAAACGAATGCAGCTGCCTTAACAATCAGCTGCTGCTACATTGTTTACCTTCCAGGTCAATCGTTCTTGCAACAGAGTCTCGCCTTCTTCCAGACTGGCCGACTCCCGACCCAGGAAAGAACTGTCAGTCCAGACCGTCAAAAGAACTCTGTCCTCACTGCTTAGCCCTCACAGATCGGGAGGGAGATTTACCACCAAGATTCATTATATTTCTGTCACAGTAACTTACTTATTTTTTGAAGGGGAAAACAATTATTTAAATACCACTCAAGTAAATACCTATTAAATATGTCCATTGTTTTTAAAGAAAATAACGAAATGTGGCTATTCTATGCCTTAGTCTAGCCATAACAGCATCAAATCTGAAGTCCAAACATTTCCTATGCATTGTAATTCACTTTCACCTCATATCTTTTCTTAATTGCTGATTTTATCAGTGGCTGACAGCAATTTTGAGGGTTGGTGCTTAATGTTTAACTATTTTTGGCAGTTACTGCAAGGCTGAGGCAAATTGATCAAATGTTGTACCACCAAGGAGCACATGGCTTTCAATTGCAGGAAACTGATAAGGCAGTTGCCGGATTTTTAAATAAGCAAATGTTAGCAGAACCACATTTTTCAGTCAGGGAGAGTATTCTAAAAGAACAACATGGAGCCTCCCCAAAGACAACAGGAAGACGTACTTCGAATAACTTTCTTTTCTGCTGTTCTACGTACCCTATGGGAATTAATTTTGGCAGTTTAGGAGTAGACAAAATGACCACTCATTAATACGAATTAAATGTTTGCTTTAGCTTTCCTCCCATGCTGATCATGTTCCTCTGGTTAGAAAACCCTACAGTCCTTAAAGACAATCAAGTAATCAATATTTATTTTATGTAGCGCCTTTCATAGTGGACCACCATCACAAAGCTTTACAAGATAGTGAGGAACAATGCAGAATACATTAAATACAGTGAAATACAGGACATAGTATGTTAAATACAACATTAAAAAGCAATGCAAACACATTAAATATAGGCATAATATTGCCAAGCAGAATCATACAGATAAGATGGAGTAAAAAAACTGAAATAGCAATGTAGACAACATCTAATAAGATACCAGACTTAGTGTATTAAAAGCAAAAGAGAACAAGTGGGTCTTGAGAGTTGATTTGAAGCAAGCGATTGTTGGAGCTGCACGCACTAAAGCTGGGAGAGAGTTCCAGAGAGTCGGGCCATGAAGCTAAAAGAGCGCTCTTGGAGGGCCTTGTAGGCAAGCAGGAGAATTTTGAAAGTAATCCTGAACTTAACAGGCAGCCAGTGCAGTTGGGCAAGATGGGGTAATGTGATTATGTTTTTTTTACATCAGGTAAGGATCCTAGCAGCGGCTTTTTGAACCAGCTGCAGTCTGTTTATGGCGCGTGACGGAAGACCACCATCGAGAGAGCTGCAGTAGTCTATTCGAGAGGAGATGAGTGCATGACAGAGTATCTCTGCATCTGGGAGGGAAAGGTAGGGACGGTAGTTAAGGTAGGGAGGATTTGACTACAGAGTAGATTTGGGTATCAAAGGAGAGGGTACTATCCAGAAGTACACCAAGGCTTTGTACAGTGGGGGAAGGCAACAGCAGACAGTTTCCTAGGTTCAAGGCAGCAATATTAAGATTCTTGAGTTGAGTTTTCGATCCTACTAGAAGTAGTTCAGGTTTGTTGGTGTTGAGCTTAAGAAAATTGGCAGACATCCAGGCCTCAATGTCTTGGATGCAAACTGAGAGCTGAACCATGGCAGAGGGACATCCAGGGTCTAGTTTTAGGTAGAGCTGGGTGTTATCGGCATAAGAGTGAAACATGACGCTGTGTTGGTGGATAAGGTAACCCAAGGGAAGCATATAGATGTTGAAGAGAAGAGGCCTGAGAAGAGATCCCTGGGGGACACCGCATGTGACCGGGTTTGTGTCAGCACTGCTTCCATCATAGAAAACAGACTGCATTCGTCGAGATAGGTAAGAGGACAGCCAGCAGAGACAGGTTCCAAGGGTCCCAGCATACTTCTGAAGGTGGTCAAGAAAAATGGTATGATCTGTGGTATCAAAAGCAGCAGTTAGGTCAAGGAGGACAAGGACAGAGGGAGCAGCAGCATCAGCATTGAGCAGGAGATCATTTACTATCCGGGGCAGAGCAATTTCGGTACTGTGAAGTGGCCGTAAGCCAGACTGCAGAGATTCAAGCAGATTGTTATCTGTAAGATGTTTCGTCAGCTGACTGGCTGGCTACAGCCCTTTCAAGAGTTTTGCTCTTGTTACTACCATCTATGACTACAGTATTCATACACTCGTTTGTTAGACTATAATGAGGGGCTTTATTTTCTAAATATACAGTGAAAGAAAAAAAAATATCTACTTTTAAAAAATTGAAACAAACAGCTTGTGCATGCTTAAAGACCAAGGGGTCCATTCAATTGATCTAAGTGGTGTGAAATGTGATGGTAATATATACTGTTTTAGGTAAGATTTACTGGAATTGTATTTTTAGCTCTATGTACTGAACTAGAGTAAACTCTTTGACATTATAACCCAAACTCATACAAACTATCCAAACACTTTGGCTAAGGCCTTTACCAATAAGCTTCGGTAAATGTCCGAAAAGCAATATATTTCTTCATAGTTCCAGACATTTACCACCTTATTTGGTAAATGTTGATAGTTTACCGGTAAAACTTTAAGATTTAACAGATTCAAACTTTTACCGTAACACATGCAAGAAAGATAGAACAATAAAAACTCAGACCATTGAACTTAATAATGCACTGAAATCCAACAAGATTAGAAAGCACAAGAGTTTATGTAGTCTAAGGATCTTTCTATATAATTGGGGTGTGGATAATCAAAGTCAAACAGTATGTGTTATGCACATTCGCCATAACTGGTGTGCTATGAAAATGCAGTTGGTCAGTAATTTTTTAAAATTATTTTTTGTGCTTTAGCTGGGACGCATCTAATGTGTCCATAGCCTCTTTGAATATATTTTCTTTTAAAACAAAAAGCAAAACAATCATTGTGAAGTGGCGTCCTGATAGCGCAATGTAATACTGCCAGTAAAAACAGAAAGCTTCTAAAATTACTGTTCACAAGGATCTTTGAGGCCATAGTGTAAACACTAATTTACTGATTTGACTTACAGGAGCAAGTGCCTAATTAAAGACAGGAACTTCAATCTGGTGATTGCAGGCTGGAAGATTCAAATTGTATAGATGTTTGAGCCATTCCAGTTTTTACTGTAAGCTAAGTTGTGCCTTAGATCCATCTGCAACTGCTGTTGAGATCTCCATTCAATCTGTGGCCATAGTCAGACTCCCCGTTTCAATCAGCAGGGAAGAATTCAGTCTGGTCCCTGGCATTTTTACAGCAAAGCTCCCATGACCAACTATCTCTGATATGAACTTGGATTGCCCAAAAGCAAAGACATGTACTGTGTCAAACGAAGACAGTGTGCAGTTCTATTACATTTTGAAAATAAAACCACGTACACTGTACTCCTGCTATTTTTTTTGGTTTTGTTTTCAATCTCACTGAGTTGTTTGAATTGATAATGATCTGCTGCCGATGGAAACTAACAGGATTGATTTTAACTCTGTGTAAAACACACAAGCTTAAATAGACACCAAACATATTTTTTGAAGTTAATTTTAATAATGTGACTGGATTTGTCTCCGATAATGCCAATTACATGATCAAGGCATACAATGACATTCTTTGAGGTTTACTGCCAAATTCAGTACATTTGACTTGTAATGCACACATAATAGCCCTTGCCAGCAATATCTGGGCAAATAATTTTCCAAAAGCAGACAAGCTGTTTGCAACCGTTAAAAAAATTGTTTAAACATTGCCCAAGCAGAAAACTATGTTTTAAAGACCACCTGACAGAAGCAATCCAACAAGAAGGCTGTACTTTACCCAGAAAGTTGCCACCTGAGCCATGCATAACACGATGGGGCACTTGGTATTCTGCTGCTGAATATCATTCCAAATGCATCCCTTTTACGCAGGCTTAGGTGGAAAAGAAATGCACATTTCACCAAACACTGTAGTGTTAAAGGACCTTCAGAAATTGCTTAGAGATGTGCAAAGTTTAAAATCTCAACTCTCCCTAATTGCGAAGCATGCCAAGGGATTGGTGGATCTGATTCAGTGGTTTGAAAGCCGTGAAGTGAGAGTCCATCAAACATATAATAAAGTTGCAGAATTAATAAATACATAACGAGCAATGGCAATAAACAAATTATGTGTAAAACCTTCCATGATGTTTCTGAAAAACTGACCAATTACTACAACCGGATCAATGCAAAAGAAACCACTTTTTTTTTTTTCTTCTTTCTTCAACCAGCTCATAACTTTCTGATGGCAGTAAGGATATTCGACCCACAATAAGTGTGTAGTTTGGATCTGGAAGCCCTCCCATTATATTCTATTCCAGGATTTGATGCTGACTGTAAATCAGAAATGGACAAATACCTACCATATGCAAAAGAAAACGGCAGTAGAATGACTTTGAATACATTTTGGATTAAAGCTGAAGAATTATTTCCCAATTTAACACAAAAGGCTAAAATATATTTGTCAGTTGTTACCAATTTTGTTGATGCTGAAAGAAGTGTTTCTTCTTATGGCCAAGTTTTTACAGAACAACATCAATCGATGAAAGAAGGCAGGGTTAACCAACTGACTGTGCTTAAGTTTATTAGCAACATTTAATGCATGGGACAGTTTCTTTCATGAAACTGTAAGTGACACTTAATGTGCTGCTTGCGAACAACCTTGCATTATGATTATTATGTTATATTTGTAAAATATATTACAGCATTGATGTTATGATTTCAGTATTTTATATAAATTGTTCCGGGAATCAGTGCTGTTTTTTAAAATATTTTGTTGACAAATTCCTACTAGTAAACTGAAACATTTAAATTATTTATTTACACATTCTAAGAAATAATATTGAATAAGATGTATTAGTAATAAAAGGGATGCATGACTAAATAAATATCCGTAGCTGCTGCTGCTGCCACCTAATCAACATGCCAATGCGCGTCAATAGAATGACTAATTGAGATGAATAAAGGAATTGGGAGATTATTAATCATCAATTGGTTTAATTACATGACCACCTTGCGGTGGGTGGAATGAAGTAGCCTAAGAAAGCAGGTAGCGTAAACGCAGGGACCCTAACTATAAATAACTCCGCTGTGCAATTCAGGGCATGCCATTATAACCAGACTTTCCATAACTCTCTATCAGCATCCCTAGCCTGCGGATGCTTAAAGTTTTGTTCAGTTCACACAAGTTCTTGTATCACTGGATCCTCTCTTAACTTATCTAGGCACCATACATTGGATTTTGGGGATATGAAAATAGTGTGTGTTTACTTTAGATTAATATTGTCTTGGCCAAGGGTTCTAATCAGTCTGACGAACTTGATTTGTATGTTTTATTGAATGTTTAAGTTGAGGATTTACTGCATGTGGTTTTATTTTATTTAGTGCAATCAACATATGTACCAATGTCTTAAATCCTGAGTAGATCAGGTTCTTACCTCATCTGTTGTCATTTCAATGTCTGAATTAATCTGCTTAGGCATGTTTTGATTTTCATTTTTCTTTTGTTTGACACATTGGATTGACCAATGCATTTTTAAGTTATTACATTGATTGCATCTTAATGTATTTATTTATATATATATATATATATATATATATATATATATATATATATATATATATATATATATATATATATATATATACACTACCGTTCAAAAGTTTGGGGTCACTTAGAAATTTCCTTGTTTTCCATGAAAACAGTTTGAATAGAAAATATAGCAAAATGAATAGGAAATATAGTCATTGACAAGGTTAGAAATAATGATTTTAATTGAAATAATAATTGTGTCCTTCAAACTTTGCTTTAGTCAAAGAATCCTCCATTTGCAGCAATTGCAGCCTTGCAGACCTTTGGCATTCTAGTTGTCAATTTGTTGAGGTAATCTGAAAAGATTTCACCCCATGCTTCCTGAAGCACCTCCCACAAGTTGGATTGGCTTGATGGGCACTTCTTACGTACCATACGGTCAAGCTGCTCCCACAACAGCTCAATAGGGTTGAGATCCGGTGACTGTGCTGGCCACTCCATTATAGACAGAATACCAGCTGACTGCTTCTTCCCTAATTAGTTCTTGCATAGTTTGGAGCTGTTGCAAAATGGAGTGATAGCCTTCCTTCTTCAAGATCCCTTTTACCCTGTACAAATCTCCCACTTTACCACCACCAAAGCACCCTCAGACCATCACATTGCCTCCACCATGCTTGACAGATGGCGTCAAGCACTCCTCCAGCATCTTTTCATTTGGTCTGCGTCTCACGAATGTTCTTCTTTGTGATCCAAACACCTCAAACTTAGATTCGTCTGTCCATAACACTTTTTCCAATCTTCCTCTGTCCAGTGTCTGTGTTCTTTTGCCCATCTTAATCTTTTCTTTTTATTGGCCAGTCTGAGATATGGCTTTTCTTTGCAACTCTGCGTAGAAGTCCAGCATCCCGAATCGCCTCTTCACTGTTGGCGTTGAGACTGGTGTTTTTGCGGTACTATTTAATGAAGCTGCCAGTTGAGGACCTGTGAAGCGTCTGTTTCTCAAACTAGACACTCTAATGTATTTGTCCTCTTGCTCAGTTGTGCACCGGAGCCTCCCACTCCTCTTTCTATTCTGGTTAGAGCCAGTTTGCGCTGTTCTGTGAAGGGAGTAGTACACAGCGTTGTCGAGATCTTCAGTTTCTTGGCAATTTCTGCGCGGAATAGCCTTCATTTGTCAGAACAAGAATAGACTGACGAGTCAGAAGAAAGTTCTTTGTTTCTGGCCATTTTGAGCCTGTAATCGAACCCACAATTGCTGATGCTCCAGATACTCAACTAGTCTAAAGAAGGCCAGTTTTATTGCTTCTTTAATCAGCACAACAGTTTTCAGCTGTGCTAACATAATTGCAAAAGGGTTTTCTAATGATCAATTAGCCTTTTAAAATGATAAACTTGGATTAGCAAACACAACGTGCCATTGGAACACAGGACTGATGGTTGGTGATTATGGGCCTCTGTGCGCCTATGTAGATATTCCATTACAAATCAGCCGTTTCCAGCTACAATAGTCATTTACAACATTAACAATGTCTACGCTGTATTTCTGATCAATTTGATGTTATTTTAATGGACAATAAATTTGCTTTTCTTTCGAAAACAAGGAAATTTCTAAGTGACCCCAAACTTTTGAACGGTAGTGTGTGTGTGTGTGTATATATATATATATATATATATATATATATATATATATATATATATATATATATATATAGTTCACAATCTCTTATCCAGGCAAGCGAATGTGAAAATTGCCAAGTTACAATCTATAATAGAACTGCAACTATGTCCAATACATTTTGAAAATTGCATCCATATGCTTTGCATGTCAAACAAAATCTTAGGTGATGTGCCAAACCCTATAAGCAAGGCTGTCTAGCACACAGGAAACTAATTCAATATGAGGTCAATTACAGTACAAAGCAAGTGAAAGGGATATCTTCAAAATACCTACTGTATGAACAAAGTGAAGGAAATTCCATTTTCATATGAACAGCTTTTATTCAATACAGAATAAAAGTTTTAAAAGTCTCAAAAGCAGAGACAAGCGACTGCATTGGGTTAGCCTATTTATTCTCGTTATTTACAGTATCTAACTTTTTTAGGTAAGTGAAGAAATCATTTTGTACAAACTCCATATGTATAATAGTCATTAGTAATAGCATGGAAGCTTACTTGTGGAATGTTACGTGAACTGTAGATATTAAATATTAAAATACATTTCTAGCAGCTATTCTCATACATTTATTGAGCACATGACTGAAGATGACCAAATAACACATGAGACACAGAAGGGTGTCCTGTAAAGCTGACCAGTAAGAGAGTTTGTTTTTCTTCAGTTACACTATACCAGCAGATTACTAAAGAAAGACAAGAGTGCCTTGATACAGAAATAGTTTTGGTTAAAGGCCAGTACAAATCTTTTTCCAGTTCCATTCCAAGAATAGCGTAGAACTGTTGGACACCTGTGGTATTCTTAATTTGCTCTGCCCTCTGTGTGAAATCCACCAGTTTACCTTGTGCTCAGTGCATGATGAAAGGGATTAAAAGTCAGAACCTTTCTGCATCATTATTGTGCAAATCATGTCAAGGATATTTTGCATACTGTTTTATATGGCAAAAGGCAATTTACCCACCCTTCTTGGCATTCTCACGTTTTGTCAGAACATCCAATCCCTTGTCATATCATTAAGCTGCATATGAATACAATGATATCATGAATCCATGGCAAGTTGATGCATTTTAAGGCATAATGTAAAATGTAGCCAGTTGACTGAAAAACAACATTTGGTCAGTTTAGAGACCAGCAAGTCTGAGTGCCACACGCATGCATCTCTGGTGAAAGGGCTGGTCTGTTTTGTAAAAACGACTTTGATTCATGCTGCATTTTAAAGTTATTGTATCAGCAACTTATGAGAAACTGGTTGACTCTATGGCCTTCATACCACTGGAGTTCTTATCATCCTGTAGTGTTTCACTTTATTTTCCAAAGAGTGATGTGTGTGACCTGGTATTTTATGAGTGGGAGACTTCATTAGTCTGTTATCCCTGTAGAGGATGGATTTTACAGGACAGCATATTGTACATGCGTTGTTGGTAGATATCGTGCCACAGTCAGTGTTGCTATTGAACCCTCCCTGTTCACATTGTAAATCTATTTCATAAGCAATTTGTAAATCCTATCTTTTCTCCATTGCTCTTAATCTCCAAACTTTGACTAGTATGACCTCAGTGTATTTTTTTTTGTATAGTTGGGAGTTTGTAAATGAAGCAGAGGAATGTACAAATGTGATAGACTACTTTATATTGGCCTAACCTCCCAGTGAGGTAATTCTTTATCTTGACAGCAATATTGCAGAATTATTAATGGTTCCAAGTGTCTGTGAAGCTTGACCGCTGTGAATAAACATTGTTTTAGTTGTGTGGGTGTGTTTTTCCACCCTGTGGAATGCATGCTAACACTTTATATTTAAATGTACTAGAATGATTAAATATCCATATATTTCAAAACACCACAATAGGACCCCATAAGGTATGGGTACAAGGATGATTTGATCAGTAGGCATGGAGATGACACTGCAATGTTAAATATATTCATGTGTTAAACTAATCGTTTTAAGAAAATGTATTTATCTGGAAATAAAAATAGCATCAATAAGAACAGTTCAATTAAGTTACTTTTTCATTCCCCACATTTGGTTGAAAATGTAAAATGAATAATTTTATTGATTTTTATAAATCAGCATTATCTTGTAAATCAACTGTTGTCTATGTACCACACATAGCAGATGCACTTCACTGAGCTATTCTGTGTGATCACGTCTAGGCATAAGTGCATAACAGTCCTACAGGTTTCTTAAAGGGGAGGTGTGGCAGGACGGCTTTGTGGTGACGTCCCCGATCAGGAAGTTCTCACACACACACACACACACACACAGGTACTGTGAGTTGAAGCGCTGGTGCGCATATTTCTTAAAAAATAAATAAAAGGACAAAACAACAACACAGCTCACAGAGCAAAATAAGTTTGAACAAAAACAAATCTTGAAAACATTTGACACAAAACCAAGTACCGTGCTGGTCCTTCCAGCACGAGCAGCAATTGTTTTTATTTTAAATCTTTCCCTCCTGTCTGTCTCTCTCACTCACATTCTCCACTCTGAACACCCACCATGTTCAGCCAAAGCTGCAAGTTTTATACAGGTGGTGGCCATCTCCAGTTTAGTAATAAATGAATCAATCTGGAGATGACCACATTCTGCATCGTTTAGTGGGATGGGGCTTTAACCCCATCCACACTGCCAAACAACAAACAAAACATTGTATTTTAAATTAACACAAACCAATACATTTAAATCATCCAATACAACACACAAACCATTCATTTAAATAAACCCAAAATAATTCATTAATAGTAACAATAACCCATTATTTTTCAAATTATAAACATACAACAATACATTTATAAGCAGGGCTTTGCCCTGCCCCCTATTATGTGCCACATATCCCCCACATGTGGCCCCAACGGCCACCTCCACCTTTAGTCCCAAAGTCTCTCTCATAATCCTTGCCCAGGAACAGAGGCAACTATGGGTCTCTGGTGGCGGCCACGGTATGAGGCCCTTCTCTAATGACAACGAACAAGCTGGCTCCACTGGCACGGGCAACGCTGGCAGCGACAATGCTTCCAGTGGCAATAACAAATCCCGGGCAGTGACGAACAGGCATATCCGGGCAATGCGGAACCGGGCAGGAGCGGTCCCTAGGGAGGCGGCGGCAGGTGCGGACCCTCGGGAGGTGATGGCAACGGTTGAGCCTCTGGCTTTGCCACACTCCCCTCAGCAGCTCATGCAGTGACTGCTGAGGTTGGCGTGGCCGGCTGCCCTCTGGTGGTGGAGGTGGAAGCAGCGGGTAGTCCTCCTCTGGTGGTGGAGGTGGAAGCAGCGGTAGTCCTCCTCTGGCGGTGGAGGTGGGAGCAGTGGGTAATCTTCCTCCTGCGGTGGAGGCTTGCCTCCCCTCTTGGGCTTCGGACTCGGCCTCCTCCTCTTTGGTGCTGGAGACACAGGCTCCCCTTTCGTGGGTGCTTGAGTGCGGGCTTCCCCTTTTGGGCGATGGATGCTTGGGCTTCCTCTCTTTTGTGGGCAGGTGGCCCTTCATTTCCCTTCTGGAAAGGACCTTCACGGAAACCCCACTCTTCATTCCAAAAAAAACACTTCTTCAAAAACAATTTTACCCGCAGTACTTGTTCTGGCCTGGGTGCATGGAGGCGCTGTATCCCACTGCTTCCACCGTGTGGCAGGACAGCTTTGTGGTGATGTCACCAGACCAGGAGGTTCACACACACACACACACACACAGGTACTGCAAATTGAAGCGCTGGTGCACATATTTATTCAAAAATAAATAAAATGGACAAACAAAAAACAACACAGCTCACAGAGCAACATAAAAATTTGAACACAAAAACACTGACGCCAAAACAAGCATCATGCTAGTCCTTCCCTTACGAGTAGCAATTGTTTTATTTAAAATCTTTACAGCCTGTGTCTCTCTCATGTTTTCCACTCTGTTCCGCCAGAGCTGCAGGTTTTGTACAGGTGGCCATCTCCAGATCTGTGATAAATTAATAAATCTGGAGGCGACCACATTCTGCACGCGTTTAGAGGGATGGGGCTTTAACCTAAAATAATACATAATAATAATAATAATAATAATAATAATAATAATAATAATAATAATAACCCATTCTTTTCAAATCATAAACATACAACAATACATTTGTATCCACAGGAGGATAATAATACTTATCTAATAATGCTCATCTATAGGAGGCTGTGTGGTCCAGTGGTTAAAGAAAAAGGCTTGTAACCAGGAATCCACGGTTCAAATCCCACCTCAGCCACTGACTCATTGTGTGACCCTGAGCAAGTCACTTCACCTCCTTGTGCTCCGTCTTTCGGGTGAGGCGTAATTGTAAGGACTCTGCAGCTGATGCATAGTTCACACACCCTAGTCTCTGTAAGTAAGCCTTGGATAAAGGCGTCTGCTAAATAAAAAATAATAAATAATAATAATAATAAGCTTAAACTGGAATAGTCTGTTCTGAAACTCTCATATGGAAGCAGTGTTAAAACATAGCTGCTTTTAATATGAAAAAGTGCCTGTTATATATATTTTTTTTCACGAAAAAAGATTATGGACTGCTCAAGCCACAACTTGCCACATTAATACAGAGACTAGCATTCTCAATGGAGTCTTTTAGACAACCTGTACAGTTGTGTTACTAGATGCTGCAGTCAGCTGTTTTCAGTGGTTTTATCCAGCAGCTCAGCCAACAAAACATATGAGACTGACCATCACTGCTGAAAAATTATACAATGGATCTGGTGCTGCAGGAACTCAAACTGCTCATAGAACTGTGTATCAGTTGTAAGGTCTTTTGCATTATTATTATTATTATTATTATTATTATTATTATTATTATTATTATTATTATTATTATTACTGCTATTATTATAATTACTACTATTATTATTATTATTATCATCATTATCAGCAGCAGCAACATCATGCTTGCTTATATTTAGTTATGAAGGTTATGTAATAATGGAGAACGCTGCAGTAATGATGCATTCCTTTTTTTCCTACATGGTGCAGGATTCATTGCACAGCAGCAGTAGCTGCAACAACATGTCTGGTTTTGAGCATGCTTTAGGATTTGTGCTGCAAACCTACTCGGATAAAATCTTAACACTGTCTGCTCAAGGAGAAACATCTATGTTTTCATTAATTATTTTGCAAGAAAATAACAAACCATCTTTAAACAAGAGGATTTTTCTTTTGTGCTTTGGAAACTGTTAATGTATACAAGAATATTCGTAGTCCAAAATGACAGACAGTGAGACTTTGTAATACTGCATTTAGAAAGAATGTCCTTGTGAACAAAAGTCTTCTAAGAATGGCCTTGGAATGCTCTAAAAATTTCAAATTGCATTCTTAATGCTCGTTCCTTGCTCTTCTCTTCAGGCCCACGAGTGGAGTAAGAATGATGACCGACTGCTGCAGGCTGTGGAGCATGGCGAAGTGGATAAAGTGACCTCACTTCTGGCCAAAAAGGGAGTCAATGCAGTCAAACTGGACAGCGAGGGCAAATCAGCGTAAGTCTTTTACATGCTAAAATTCTATGTAGTTAAGAATGCAGCTGTTTGCTGATATTCCATAACAATGTGAATGATTGTATTAATGTAAAATTCGCAGATGAAAATGACTGTGTTAATGTGTAAAATTCATAGAAAATCCTAGGCATTGTGCTGTGCATGTGTTTCCTAATAAATGCAGCTAAAAAGCTTCTCTACTGTAGAAAAAGCAATTCACTGAGTAAGAAGGTTGGAAGCCCACTGTGAGATTTAATTCAGAGCAGTAAATGCAAAAGTAATTATAGGTGCCTGCTACAGCTTTTTGCTTAAAAGCAGTCCAGGAATCCTATTGCCTATTTTTGTGGTTCCATCGGCCAGGTATAATTATTGCTTTGTTTTTGTTTTTATTTTTTTCCACATCAGCGCCATAAAGAAAGCCGCCTTAATTTTTCTGCTTGTCAATAATACATGAAAATGGATTTAAATACTGGCTACCAGCTAGTAAGGTAGAGTAGACCCTCGGAGTTACGAATACATTGGGAAGGAGTGTTAGAATACTGCATGCTGACTGGTCCTTCAGTGTTACAAGCTGTTACAATATCCAGCACAGTTAGGAACTGTTTAGGAAAAAAGGCAAATCATTGCTGGTACCCTAGTGTCAGTCCTGTGTTGAAAATTAAATCTGCTTGCCAGAGCGGCGTATCAACACCAGTGCTCTGTGTCTGTCAGTGTGTCAGTACTACCCACACACGTAACACATCACCCTGTTACAAAGAACTAGCAGTACATTGCTGGATGCATGACACACGGGCTGACAGCCCTACAAATCTGTTTTCCCTATAGTTATAAAGTTTGCATGTTCTGCACTGGGACTGACACCTCGCCAGCACGGGAAAGGTGCACACGGGACCTGGGGTATAAATATTGGGTAAAATCTGTGCTCCACGAGCTAGTTTAGAGATTGGTGGGAGCTTCTGTCCGACTGGAAAACGATAAAGAAAGTGTAGTGTACAAGACTTTTTATGGTTTTGGTGCATACCTCCTTTTATTTTCTATCCCTCCCTACCCAGTATCTGTCCGTCTTTGCCAGCAGTGATATTTTGCTACAGTATTTTAAAATGGAGCGTTTTCTGAAGAAGAGTATTGTAAACGTTAGTAATGAAAGGGAGTCAAGCGGCACTACAAGCAAAAGAAGTGCTGACAACAAGGATCCGATCCGCAGCAAAACCAAAACCTGAAACTATGATCAATATTTGTAATACAGTTTTACCTGGTTTGGTTCTGAAGAGGAGCCATGGCCACAGTGAGTGGTGGGTGGTGAAGTGCTGGCTAAGGAGAGTTTAAAACCATTGAAAATGTTGAGGCACTTGCAGACAAAGCACGGTTCTCTTCAAGGAAACCTAGCGATTTCTTTCAGCGAAAGTTAACAGAGCTTAGTGGCCAGACAAAAGTACTCAAGTTGATGGCTACAACTATCGAGAAGGCTCTCTGTGCATCTTTTGCTGTGTCACACTGGATAGCCAAAACCCGTAAACCCCACAATATTGGAGTAGCTTTTTTTATGCCATGTGCCAAACAGGTGGTTTTGATTATGATGGGACAAAGTGCTGCCAGCCAGCTTGATTCGCTTCCCCTGTCTAATGACACTGGTGCCAAGCGATCGTCAAGGTAAAGCAAAGTATTTATTTATTTATTTGCTTTTCAATTGGAGGAAACAACTGATGTGTCAGATGCTGACCTACATTAAATTTGAAGATGACGAAAGCTGGATCAAGAAGCTGGCCTTGCAGTATGATCGTGTAAGTCGTGGCAGTCTGGCAGCATTTTATTTATTTTATTAGATAACTTTTTTGATGAGAGCACCTTTTCAAAGAGTGACTTACAATCCATTCTCACCAGCCACCTGGAAAGCCTTCAGCTACACTTTTCAGAGTACTTCCCTGAAAAGGATTGGAAAGCAGAGGGGCGGATTAGAAACCCCTTTATTACTGAAGCGACTGCAAGTGCTAATTTACCACTTACAGCAGAAGAAACATTGATGGACCTTTCTTGTGACGAGACACTGAAGCTCAGATTTTCTCAGCAACCTCTTGCTAACTTTTGGATTTCTGTGCGACAAGAATATCCAGAGCTATCATCTGCAGCTTTGAAAGCTCTTGAAAGTACTCCTTTCTGGTTCAGCATTAACTGTTACAAAAGGAACAGATCACATCGCTCTGTCCCCTTTTGTACGATCTATCATGACTCCTTAGTTAACGAGTGCAAAAGCTCCTCCAATCCACGGCTGCCACATAGTTTCCCTTCCGGGTCGATGATTTAGTGTACCGGAGCTCCCCTTTCTAGATGACCAACTTCCACCTAACCCTGGGAATGAATGGTCTGGCCATCCCGTCCAGGGTACTCTGTTCCCTTTACACAGCACCCTCGCAGGTCAGGAGGGAGATGTATCACCAAGAATCCTCCAGGACCAGAATTGCCCACCCCTGGTCTAGAGAGACATTGACCATTAACATTTTTATTTGACCTTTTAATGGATGCATTTGATAAATTAAACATTTGAAACCGGAAAGACGCTTAGATAAGACTATTGCTTAATCCAGTCTTTTGTCAGTCTATTTTGCTGCCTAAGTTTTGATTTGTAATGTGAAAAGTGCCTTAAATAATTGCTATAAGAAACTGTAGCTCTCATGCTAGCAATTTGTAATAACTTTAAGCCTTAGAATGTATCTGCAACATGTTGAAAATTCCTGATGAAGGCTGCCAGCTGGTTTTATTTCCTTTTACTTTGATGTACAAAGGACTGATGGGATACAAATATTTCAGATATTTACATAAAATGTAAATCATTAAACATGCATTACAAAAAGTGAATGACTAAAAGAGGATTTAGATGTGGCCTATGTAAACCTAAGAATGAAACCATAGCTGTCTCTAACTAAGTATTCTGGTAAGCTAAATATTGGTATTGTTTGAATCACTACTGGGCCTTTATCATGTGAACAATATGTTCACATTCAACTTGCATTGGTAGCCTGCAGTAAAGGCAACCATTATAAAATGTCCAACTTCCAAGTAATGGCAGCAATGTACTTTGTGACACATCCTTGCATGCATTTGGTGATAAAAATCAGAAGTGTAGTTTTTCTAAAGCACTTGACCAGAATTGATATGGGGCATATTCTTCTGCAATACTGCATTAATATCCAGCAAGGCTTACAACGCTCTTAACTGTGGTTGTTTCTTCCTACATAGCTACTATTGGTCTGCACATTGACCACAAAAGTTGTGGTATAATTTTGTTTTTTGCAAGATGTTTTTAGCAGTGTTAACAGTGGAACAGAATTATCATCATTGGCAGGTGATTAATGGACGACCAGATACCTTTTAAGTAAAAAAATAAAAATAAAAAAGAAAGAAACTGCTGTTAATTTTGTATTACAGGATTGTTAGGCGTTGCTAGTGCACTTGCACATTTCTTTGTTTGATGTTCATTCTGTATTTAATGATCAGAAGTCCAGTTTGCTGTTCATGGTCCCTGATGCTGTACAAAAAATTGCTGGACTCCAATGAATAGGTGTTTTAGAAAGAGGTTTGGAAGGAAGATGCATTAGCATGTTCATAGGATCCGAGTAAAAGGAATGAAATTCTTTGTTAATGAGACAAACCTTTAAAAGACTGCTAACCAATACAATTTCAAATCTGTTTTCTAAACTCTTAGTGGCTTTATTAACAATTTTACTAATCCCATTTATCCCATTTTATTGTGCTAAGAGTCCTTTGGTTATTCACATGTGTTTTTTTAAATTCAGGATATGCACATTTTAATTCAACTCTATAGTTAAACTGCCAATTCTGCTACCTTTGCTGTAGATAACATGGTGTGATTGTAGCTAGACCATTTAAGAGAGTTTGAACTACACGCGTGAAGTGATTTGGTACCAGAAAGCAGCAGCAACTTTTCATCTATAGTGTTAAATAAAATATGACTTTTTGTTTAATATGGTCTACCTGTTTAATGACCTTGTTTGTTTGTTTGTTTGTTTGTTTGTTTGTTTATTTTTTTTTATAAATATAATAGTCGCAAATTAATTTTACCCTGCTTTTCTCCCGTTTGACCTATCTAATTGTATTTTAAGCTCAGCTCACCGCTACCACCCCTGCGCTGACTTGGGAGTGGCGAAGACGAGCACACGCTGTCCTCCAGGCTTGTGCTGTCAGCCAACCGCTTTTTTCACTCTGTAGGCCCACCATGCAGCCAACCCAGAGCTTCAGCGTCGGAGGACAACGCAGCTCTGGGCAGCTTACAGGCAAGCCGTGAGGCACCCAGACAGTATACAGGGTCATTGGTGCGTGGTGAACTGAGGACACCCTGCCCCCCCCGAACCCGGACCGGCAGTCTATAGGGTGCATCCTGCAGTCCACGGGAGCGCCTTTACCGGATGCACCACTCAGGAGCCCCGAGACCTTGTTTTTTAAACATGTATAATCAGTATAAAGTCAGGGATATATTAATAAAATAATCTGTGACACAGGTTTTGAATTCTTCCTTGATTTGTATATTTTAATGTTTAAATAAAGTAAAACCACAACAGCATGTCTTATTTACTTGTACCCAACCTGATCTGGTTCTCCTTTCCTGACAGATATTTATATGTATGCTATTATACAGTATGTTATTGTAGTATGGCAAATAAAACAAGTTGTTCCAGTTGTGCCAACAACTGTGGTGATGATTTTTCCAATTGACTATAGTTGTACTTAAATCCTGGCAATTTTAGATTTGATCATCTTAACATTTGAAGACAGACCCAATCAGGAATCCTGTGGACACCCTATGGTAGCATATACAGTAAATTAACCACAATGTATATTAGGGGGCAGGATTGCTATTTCAGACAAATGATCTTCATACTTCTGGGTCTCCTAGATTTCATATGTTTGATGCACAGCAAGCTTGATGGTATTTTTTCATTGCACTATTGGTTTTAGAAGACATATGTGGTAATTAATCTATTTATAGTTGTCAGTGCTTGCAGTGTTGTGTGCATGAAGATTCTTGTACTAAACAAACCATGGGAAGCACAATGACACTAGATGAGGCAGTTGGTCAATACATTCAAGGTTCTTATTCCCCTTCAAAAGCTTCACCTGTGTACTTTAACAGTGTTAAACTTTATTTCATGTTCTGACTGTAACAATTAAAATAACATTGTATTTTCTACTGTTCTTTCAGCCTTCACTTGGCTGCAGCAAAGGGCAAGCCGAGTGCCTGGGAGTGATTCTTTCACATGGAGTCGATGTGACTGTACTGGATGCATCAGGTACATTTTCTTGTTTCCTGGATACTACAAAGTGTATTTTATAAATGTTGTTTTTGTTGTTCATATTACATGTCCCTTACATTTGAATATGTAAATTAAATAGGATACTTTCTGCAAGACCAAGCTGCAAATTCTGATCACCTTGGCTTTTTTTCCCCAACCAGTATTTAACCCACAATACTTTTCATTTAGGTTTTAAGTGCACCTCTACTGTATATCACTATATCTACAGTAATAGCATGATACATCTGTAGTTGGGGCTCAGCAAGTTTACATTTAATACTGAATTAAGTTAACATGAACTGAATTGTGTCCAGACCCTAGGAACTGGGTTTAAAGCCATGTGATACAGCATAGTTGTTTACAGGTTTTCAGATGTTTATTATCATACTCTTATTTTTTATTACCTAGCTATTCTACATTTTGAATACTTAAACATTTGCTTATTCTATTAATTCTATAAATTAATCACTTTGTAATTCCTAATCTTTTTGATGTGTCAAGCCTGGGCCTGTTGCAGAGACTAGAGTTGGCATGATTCTTGCTGCCATTCATAATTGTAATCTCATGTATGCTTTCTGCCACATGTACTGCATGATTAATGCTGTTTGTGTTCTGAAGCCTAATGACGTCTTATCTTTTTATATAGGTTGTACTGCTTTACACCTTGCGGCGAAAAACAACCACCAAGAATGTGCCAAAAAGCTTATTCAGGTAAATGTACATACAGTATGGCAGTAATATGAATAATTGTGTATCAAGCTATGGGAATTTGTATTTGGTTCTTTCCCACTCAAGTGGAGCAAGAGTGGTGGCTCGGCCCCTTTCAAAAATTGTGTAATTATTTCATAATGTTTCCCTAGATACAGCATGTCACAATTTGGCCTGTAAGTTAAAAGCAACAGGATTTAATTTTTTAATTGAATAGAGTGACTTAATTTTCTATGTGTGTGTATAGGTATACTGCATATGGATCAGTCTCCAATACTTGGTACCAAAAGTGGGAACACAAGGTCAAAATTCAAAATTACTTTATATCTTTTAGTTATCAGATGTGTAAGGTATGAGTTTATATAACAAGTATCGTGTTTACTCAAATTGAAGTCGTCCCTGAATTCAAATCGCACCTCCAAATCCAAAGACCAAAAGAAAAGAAGGTAGTGACAGACAAGTTGAAAAAGGCATGCAAATAAAAGAATACTTTAGCTAGAAAAAATACATTGAAAATCTTTTTATTTTTATTTATTTTTAAAATGATTTGTGTATTTTTCTTGAGGGATATCAGACAACGTTCGTTAGGTAAACTGTTATCCCACTACTACCACTAGTTGAATGAAAATTTGATTTGAGTTTGTTTCAAGGACTCGTGACTCAGACTATACATACATACATACATACATACATACATACATACATACATACATACATACATACATACATACAGTCAACCTAGGTTAACTCGACTGGTGGATAACTCGACACCTTCGCTTAATTTGACAGACAGTCTTGGTCTTGAATTTTCTCCATGTAAAATGTATACACCCTGCCTCTTTTAATTTTTTTAATTTGACACCCACGCTTTACTTGTAACTCGGCACTTATTCCTGGTACTGAAGGCATAAAAACTATTAAGACTAGTGGATAACTCGACGCTGTCATTTCACGTGACTGACCTCTGACTGGAAACGGATTGTTCATTCATTCACAATTACCAAGTGCAGCTGGTTAGTGTCAGTTCATAATGAGTGAGAAGCGAAAAATGCATTCTCGTTCAATTGGCTTTAAAGCTCAGGTTATTTGTGATAACAAGCTTGTCAGCAGAACTTTCAAAGCGTGTTTTTGCATGCAAAACAATCGACAATGTTTGATTTCTGTGTGAAACTGTAGGTTGTTTATTATTGTTTTGTTCACCGAGTTAATTCTGTATAATGTACGTTTGTTAACTTTTCCTATTTAAACCGTCAAATTAGACAGTACAAGCTAATACCTAAAAGTATAGTCAACAGTTTGTGGTTGGATTATTTTCGTAAAAGTAACGCTGTAGTTATTTTATTAATTGTTATTTCAATCGAACTATACAAGTTGTACCAGGTTTGTACAGTACTGTATACTGTAATTGATTCATTCACTGCAGTTCTTTCAACTGTTTTCATAAGAACATTTCATTAAAAATAAACTTGTAAATACTGTAATACTGTAATTGTGTGAGTTCTGTTACTTATATGCATGTTAATGCCATGGCTCATTGCACCCGTAGTTAACTCGACACCTCGGATAAGTCCTCGTGGGGTGTCGAGTTAACCGAGGTTGACTGTATGCACACACAGAGTAAATCTCAGGATGTATAGGTAGTGGACAATAAAATGGAAACACCAATATAAAGTCACTTAATAGGGCGTTGGGCCACTATGGTATCCCGCTCAATGGAGTTCTCGGCGGACCGTTTTGATTAAACTGGCTGCTCACACCACAGGTTGAAATTTGCAGTCAATTGATCTACAGTTGCTCGCCTGTTTTGCCTTGCAATTCAATTAATGCACGGATATCACGATCCTGGAGTATGCGCTTCCGCCCACTGTTGCCCTTTGCTGATGATGTCTTTCCCTCGGAGTTCCATACCGACATCACCTTTAGACACCGTTGCTCGTGAAACATCAGTAAGTTGAGCTGTCTTGGTCCCTGAAGCTCCTGCCAAACGCACCCCAACATCATCCCCAAAGTCACTGAGGTCTCCTCTTGCAGCCATGCTAGCCATAATTATAGGCAACCAGGCCTGTCCAGCATTTTTATACATGACCCTAAGCATGCTGGGATGTTATTTGCTTAATTAACACATGAGCCACACCTGTGTGGAAGCCCTTGCTTTCAATATACTTGGTATCCCTCATTTACCCAGGTGTTTCCATTTTTTTGTCCACTACCTGTATATTAAGCTATATGTTTTGTATTTTTTTGCTTTAAAATATTAATTCAAAACTAATGAGTAACAGAAATGAAATATATAATATATATCTTTCCCACCCCCAACAGAGCAAATGCACAATTGAAGGCGGTGACAGCTCAGGAAAAACAGCATTACACTATGCAGGTAATTTGAATGTAGATGGAGGAAATTTCATAACTGAAAATAA
Organism: Acipenser oxyrinchus oxyrinchus; assembly: GCA_030684275.1. Taxonomy (NCBI): domain Eukaryota; kingdom Metazoa; phylum Chordata; class Actinopteri; order Acipenseriformes; family Acipenseridae; genus Acipenser; species Acipenser oxyrinchus. The sequence continues at coordinate 36,536 of JAGXEW010000231.1, forward strand.
TAAATTCTTATTTAATTCCCATGTCGATGAAACGATCATACATTCTTTAAGGTCATAGTTTGGAGTACAGTGCACAGTGTTTTTTGAATAGCAAAGTAGGCCAACTAAATCCCCTCATTGTGCACATTTTAGTTTACACTTCTTCATTAAATGACCAATAAAACTTTTTTGTTTGCGATTAACATAATCTATGTTTGCTTAAGTTAATGGCTCTTACAAGACACAGCTTAAACATTACATTTTGTGTGTAGATAATAAAAGTGCCCAGAATGGAAAAACAGATTTTGTTGGAACTCAATAAACCTTCATATACTGTGTGAAAAACAGAAAATCACTGACTTCTGGAATTTGTATTAATCTCAAAGGGAAAAAAATTGGTCTTAATTGGGTGTAAATTGTTCAAATGAGAAAATAAGACAAACAGAATATTTGTATGTCTTGTATGTCTGAACATTTTGGCAGATCTTTTTTAAATTAATAATTACTGAATTTGGCCACAAAATCATGTTTCTGGCATAATGTGTATATCTGTGTGGGGCACGTGCAGCCTGTGCTTGTAAGTGACTTTGACAGCTTGTTTAGAGGAAAATAAGCTGGGGGGTATATGGTAAAGCCAGCTGGAATAATACACACTATTTAATTTAAGTAGGCATAATTATTGGAAAAGACACTAAAATGTAAATAACATCTATAGCAGTCACACCACATTTATTTTGATTGCATGGCACCAATGTTTGTGATGGATAACGCCTATTGCAAGTTCCAATTTATAAGTTGCCCTAAATTGTCTCTTTACAGTTTCAAACACATGGTTTACATTATAATTAAGTGAAACCACATTAAAACACATAAAAGTCTCCAGTTACATTTGTAGCAGCCTTTTAATTCAAGAAAGTAGAAATAACAAGCAAAGAACACATGATTTATGATGCTAACCTCCCTAGCAACGATAGCTGGCTTAGATGTTTGCTTTTTGATTATGTTTGTATGGGCTTAATTGAAATGAAAACCAGTTTGTTTGGTGGTTTTCATGTTTCTAAACCACCCACAGCAAGCATCTGTCCAAAAACTACACAGCTGTAAAATGGATGAGGGCTTTGAGATATGAGGCTGTGTGGTCCAGTGGTTAAAGAAAAGGCTTGTAACCAGGAGGTCCCCGGTTCAAATCCCACCTCAGCCACTGACTCATTGTCTGACCCTGAGCAAGTCACTTCACCTCCTTGTGCTCCGTCTTTCGGACTCTGCAGCTGATGCATAGTTCACACACCCTAGTCTCTGTAAGTCGCCTTGGATAAAGGTGTCTGCTAAATAAACAAACAAATAATAATAATAATAATAATAATAATAATAATAATAATAATAACTGCCAAATCTTCAACTGGTTTATCATCTGGTACAAGACCCAACAGTCACACAGCCCTGCCAAATTGTTCAGGTTACAACAGTAGAAAAGAAGACACGATCTTAAATGTAAAATATACCATGATTTCAGTGATTCAAAGGTAAACTGAGCTTTGTTTCCATGCTACCTGTAATTTGTTTCCACCATTCAGCAAGTAAGCAAAAATAATGTTTGTTTGATAACTATTCAGGGTGAAAGGGAGGAAAAAAGTTCATGTTCCTTAAAACACCAACACAAATAACTGATAATATTGTCACTAATGGCTTACTGTAAATGGTATGGTTTCTAATATTTAGTCAGTCTTAAAGGGTAATCCCTCCAGAGTTTAACTGAGAAACTTTCGAAGGCAACCTTGGGAATCCTGATTATTTGAAGGGTCTGACAGTCTGTGATTTGCAATTTATAAGTGAATAAGTTCTTGGTCAGTCAAGGTGCCATGAATACTGCTCTGATGCATGTTTCTAGATATTAAACCTGAGTTTGTCAGGTGTTAAAATCACTTACTGTATTTGGAAGATTTTGAGATGACATGTACCAGCACTGATGACTTTAATAAAGAAAATGATTAATAATTGAGCAGTAAAGTTTTTCCCTGACATATTAATTGATTTTACTTTAACTTTTTCAGCAGCATGTAGCAGTGCTCCAATTGTTCAGCTGCTGTGTGAGCAAAACTGTCCTGTGAACGTCAAAGATGCGGTATGTAGTTCCTTATTTGGGTTTCTTTTACACATTGTCACACTTTGTTTAACAGGTTAAGCATGGTTTTAATGCAACATGCTTTTCCAATCCTTTAGAGAGGGTGTTATGCTTTAGATTGTTGGCTGCTATAGGTTGATTCCCAAACCAATCAGCTACTGTCCAGATGGCAGGGAGTCCCTGTGATGCATGTGCTGGCAATCTTCTTTGCATCCTGGCTGGTGAAAGGAAGCTGAAGTAGTGCATCATTCCCACAGCCGTGGTAGAGTTAATGTCTTGATGTGGGTTTTATTGTAAGTGTTGCAGATCTCTGCAATATTAAGGCGACTGGGCTCAAAGAGGATTATTATTTAAATTCCTTGTCACTTAAGTTGATGTATGGTCATGGATTCAGCAATTTGAAACATGCCTCCCTACTATGCAGGAACTATCTGGAATGTCATCAAAGAGTAGGTGTATTGATCCGCTACATTTGGCTGGCTACCCGTCTCACTTCAATTCTTCTGACATGTACTGTATGAGGCAGGAATTTAAAACCAATGTTTGGTTGCCATTGGCAGGAAAAAAAAGAACAGTACAGATAATTTATAGAAGAGGCTTCACATGCTTTGAAAAAATTATGCTGTGATTTAAAGATATGACTCAGAAATTCTACATATACAAGCTGACCCTCACAAATTGGAACAAAAATATGCAAAACAGAGTTAAACTTGCAGTAATTCCATGCACAATGTATTAAATTCAAAGTGTCAACTGCATATACACTTCCAAATGAAAATGTCCAGCTGCCAGTGCTGTTAGGGTTGCTCATGGGTAGGTAGCATATAGAAACTTTTCAAAGTTTGAGGTATCCATAGTTCACTGTTTTGGATTTGGAAATGTGGCATAGCTTCAAACGAATTAGGATATGCACTAGAAGTACCGCTATGTACAAAAAGGATGTAACAAGCAGTCTAATTCACTCCTAGAGCAAACTTGATGGATTAAGCAGGCATGGTTTGATTTGTTGGCTTTGCCTTGTCCACCTGAGACTTCAAGTACCGTACATCAATAGATTCTGAGTAGTGCTAAAATACTGGAACAAGCATGTTGGACCAGAATATTATAGTACTGATTCTTTGTAATTTTTCCAAAGAAATGTTCACTAGATCTCCAAATACAGTTGTTTAAAAACAGACCCAGAACTCCTCCAGTAGAACTATGAACATTTTCCTGTGACTTCAGAAAATAAATCATGTTGGGTTTAAATTGTGAATGAAATTAAGACCTTGGTGTCCTTGCTGAAGACAAGTAAATGAAGCTTAGTGGAGTTTAACGCTTAAGTGGTTATGGGGCTGGTAGGAGTCTTTCTTCATTTTTGCTTCTTACCAAAGGAAATGCAATAACATAATAAATCTAGTCCCAAGATAGTCGTGCTAATGGTTAAAATTACGCTTATTCAAACTTCCTGTCCAAACAGACTGCTATAAAGCTGTTTTTTTGTTAATTACGATTAACTTGATCTAGTTAGCTGGCAGTGGCGCCATCTCAAAATGAATGGGTGGCAATTTTGAATTTGTTGCATAGCTCTTAGGGCTTAAAAGCCAATAAGTAGTCTAATGTATTACTTTCAGCTATTAGGCTGTCAGTATTCACATAGCTATTAGTTTTATTGACTCATTTTGTGTTTAGTTTGTAATCCAGGTCTTGTGGAACATATTGAATAGTTCACTAATACACTGTACATCATTTAAACAATTCCATCAGTTAGTAATGACAGAACAAAAGGCACATCTGGACTGCATTGAACAGTGGGTTGAAAGAAACATGTACCATCTGCCAGAAGTTGACATACCATTGGCTTATAATCATTTTTTTAAGTCTACTAAAAGAAACCAAGAAGTATATTTTTTTATAATAAAATAAAAAATTTAAAAAATCAATTAATCTCAAGCTTTAAGATGATGTTTAAAAGAAAAAAATAAGTTTGATACTTGATGGCCCTTCTTGCCACAGGGCAGAGAAACCTGGAAAAAATACACAGCAATACTTGATAAATCTAGTTTTCCAAGAGTTATTTTATTATTTGTGTCTGTTAAAATGTGTGCTATATTTGGAAATGCTTCTACAGTAGAGTTAAGACTGCAATCCTGTGGTGGTAGGGAATTTACAAAAATAAATAAATGAATAAAGCATCTACATTTTGTGCATTTAAAAAAAAAGTAGTTAAAAGTGTTTCATGTCTGTTTATACCATTTCAAAACCACAACTCAAGTGGCTTTGTGATGTGCCAGTGTTGCAGCACTGCAGCTTTGAGCCAAGTTCTGCACATTAGAGTTCAATCTAAAGCGTTGATCAAAAAAAAAAGAAAAAGTGCTATGAAGTGGACTATCTGCATTTATTTTGAAGGTTTTCAAATTACTGTGGCACAAGGTTCTTCAGAATTTGCAATAATCGACCATCTAGGGTGAGGTAGATCTAGTTGGCACTACAAGTGATAGTGGAATGATACCATGATTGAATACTACAGTACATGTCTCTCAACATATGTAATAGTCAGTGGAGAATACTAAATAATTAAAGAAACTATTATTTTCTTCTTTTAATAGCTGCTTATCTTATTCCAGTTCCAGTTAGCAGTGGTAAATTTATTTCAGCCTACCTACAGTACTCAACAGTTTAAATACCATTATACCGGTACACAGTGTGTGTGTGTGTGTGTGTGTGTGTGTGTGTGTGTGTGTGTGTGTGTGTGTGTGTGTGTGTGTGTGTGTGTGTGTGTGTGTGTGTGTGTGTGTGTGTGTGTGTGTGTGTGTGTGTGTGTGTGTGTGTGTGTGTGTGTGTGTGTGTGTGTGTGTGTGTGTGTGTGTGTTTTGAGACAGTTGCTTTTGCAGTAGGCATCTATAAATGTTGAAGTCCAAACGCACAATAGCATACATGCCAACAGTCCCTATATGGTCGGGACAGTCCCGATTTCCTAGCAAATGTCCCGCGTCTCGATGCACAGGAAGAAAGTCCTGATATATACCCATACAAAAAAAATAATTTATTCTGCACAGTAGAGCGGCTGACACATCTGCTGATCACCAACTTATACAAAAGTAAGAATGTTTCATTATGTCTGTTTTTACTGTCATGGTGGTCGTGTTGTGTTGAGTTGGGAGGGATACGTCTATTATATGATAACGAGTGCTTTTTGCGTATGACCCCTCCCATGTGTATGATGCGCATGACCCCCATCCCCCTATCCCGGACGAAGCGTCCTGCTGAACAGTTTCCAAATGTTGCAGTAGGCAGCAGTGTTCAAATACGTGTGGCCTTGCTGTGAAATTACCACAGTAAAAATATGTCTGCTGATTTGGACCATTAATAAAACTTTTATTAAGTGTGGCAGAATTTTTTATGAGTACTCCATTCCCTTTTCCACTTCACAACACCATCACTAGATTCCAAGGCAGAATGGATATGCTTTGTCAAGTTTTAAAATGTGCATCTGTTCCAAGATGTTTCTAAATGGCTTTGAATGCTTCATTTATATGAGGTTCTACAGTGTATACAGTAAATACACAGAAATTCTGAAAACATGAGAGACCATTAAAATACAACAATTCTAGTATGATTAACTTGCTACTTGTTAGAACTATATAGCACACTAGTCAGTAATAGTCAGAAAAAGATATTCCACTTTACTTGCATAGGGTGAAAAGGACGCCTGAATCTTAATCTTGCTTATGTGTTTTGCATTTTATTTATTTATTATTTTTCTTTTCCTTTTTGTTGCAGGAAGGATGCACCCCACTTCTCCTTTGCTCCCAGAAAACCCACGAGGAGGTGTGTAGATATCTGATAGACCATGGAGCAGACATCAACGCATGTGACAGAAATGGAAGGTATAATCCAGATATTATCTGATTGAGGTATAATTCAGATATTACTTTATTTACTCCTGTTTTGTAATTGTATTTAAACATGTACAGTGTACTGAACTGACTACTGAATATGAGAGAATTAGATATTTTCTGATATTTTATTAATGTGAGGGGGAGGGGAATTACTGCCATTTCTTCTGCAATTGCTATATCCAGTTTCCAAGCTTGTCAGGAATACAGATGTTGGATTTCCAATTGGCTAAGGAGAGAGTCTGGCCAGCACATGGTGTATATTGATTGGCAGTGGATGACATCATAATTTTATAAACTATACAGCATTTTAAATGACCTGCAGTATTGTATGACCCTGAAACAGATGGCAAAAACAGAAAACAATATACAAACACAATCATCAGGGATTTAGGCTTATTTATGATGCACAAAAGAACCTGGGCCAAATTAATTCCCTATACTGTAGAAAAGATTTAGGGACACTGTTAATCCCTGCTTTCATTTCAGATATATTGCATGGGGAATTATGATCCTTTCTAACACGTGATTTTGTTGCATTTTTATGTTTTATGTTTCTGTTTTTCCTACAAGCCTTCTGCTGTAAGATTCTGGACTGATCATTGTTGTAACATGTCATTCTTCAAAAACTTTGAACACTCAATCAGTCATACAAAAACCAAAATAATAACAATAATAAAAAACATATAAAGACATCTAGTCAATATGGTTAGTGCTGATTTCTTTTACTACTTCAGCATTTAATTCTTGAAATGACTGCCTTCTTAACCCAATCTCTCTCTCTCTCTCTCTCTCTCTCTCTCTCTCTCTCTTCTATATATATATATATATATATATATATATATATATATATATATATATATATATATATATATATATATATATATATTATGTTGTACTTAAAAATGTTTTCATTACAAATTCAATTGCCTCCATGAATTCTCCAACGAGTACATATTTAGTCATCACTTACTGACACCATAATGTATGAGTAAGATTTAGGCAAACTGCCATTCTAGTAGTCTTCTTTAAGCAGTGATGTCAAACACTAAAGCCTGCATTAGATCATAATCTGTCAAGACATCTAATTAATGCTGGGCTGGTGACATGTCCAGAATTTGCACCAATTACCTTATCTTGTTTTACACAATAAAGCCTAAAAATTTTCTTTTAAGACCAAAATATGGACAAATCATTAGCATGTTTGTATTGGAATTTCTATATTTAAAGCAAACCATGAACACATTTAAAGTGTGTTGTCTGTATTATGTACTGGTCTTTACTTCTAGTCTGTTTTTAGTCCAAACTTCTGAGGAAAACCAGTTTTTATTTGCTTAAACTCTTGTATACTGCCTTGCAGTAGTTTAAATTTCCTCCTTCCTGTTCACACCCAATGCACAGAACTGCCGTAATGATGGCCTGTGAGAGCAGCAGTTTGAAGACAGCAGAGATCCTGATTCAGAAGGGGGCTGACCTAAGGCTGGTGGATACATTGGGCCATGATGCACTTCACTACTCAAAGCTATCCGAAATGCAGAGATCAAAACCTCCTTCAGGCGGCACTTGGCAAGTTCTCACCAGAATCTGGTGCGTGCCCAGCCATCTTTCATGTGCAGAATATGTTTAATTTATAAACCTTCTCAAGATTAACATCAATCACCCTCCCCTTTCTCCTGTGTTCTTTTCATAACTGCATTTCCTGTGTTTAGGCAAATTATCCAAACAAAAATATTGCATTCAGGATGGAACTGACAACATGTTCTTGTTCTTGTTCTTGTTCTTGTTCTTGTTCTTGTTCTTGTTCTTGTTCTTGTTCTTCTTCATGCAAGGTGACTTACAAGTGTTACAGGGCAGTCAAGGTCACAATGCAAAATTAACATTTAAATACAGTATAGTTTACATTAAGTGCAAATGATACTACTATGCCAGTGTGTGTTTAAAAATGCACGGTGTACAACATTGATGTACATGCTGAAAGGTGTTTCCAGTCAGAAGAAATGCAGTAAAAAACTACAACTCCGTCATCTACTCATGTCAACAACATGCTGGCTTCAGTATTTAACTTTGTCAAGTTTTTAAAATTTTCCTACTGTTAGATGGATTTCTTTTGGTTTTTTCTGGTCACTTTTTAAAATCTTCAGAAAATGTAATGCAAAACCAAATTTCCATTATTCAACACTTCACTCATAATCAAGCACACTCTAGCACTGCTTCAGCAGGGGCTGGAGGGTTTAAGTTGCTCCTCCAATTAAAACCAGACCACGTCATCTGCCATTGCTAGTATTGTACTGTACATAAAACCTCTCTGGGCTCCAGAATTGCTGTTAATATGGGAATGTTGACTCTAGGGTTTAGTTTAAATTGTAATTTTTCTTAAATTAATTTTATTTTGTTTTCTTGAATATTATTATGCTACACAATAGTATGTATGTATGTGTCTGTGTCTGTGTGTGTATATATGTGGCCCTGATAATGATACATTATTAAATAACTATCTGTATCTACACAAAGTTAGTCTGTGCCCTGTAGCCAACATTCTAGTAATTGCTGCAGGCTCTGCTAGTATTAGGGTAAGCTGTTGCAGTCATTTGTTTACATTAGCTGACCTCCACCTCTCATTAAAGGATTGAGTGTGCAGCAAGACATTTTCCAGAAAACAGTTTGAAATCAGCATTTCTGTTAAGTACTAACTAAACAAATATCTGCATCCTGTGGATTATGATTGAACCCCCAGGGAGGAAAAGCATTTAAATAATAAATTAAAGCTAATTTTTAGTTTGTGTGTAACACAAGTTAATGATAAGGAAATGTTTAATCCAAGTACTGTGTCTACCAAATCAATCTGCTTGACATTTTACCACCAGTTTGTACAAGACTGACTGTAAAAACATATTCTTCCAATTATTTTATGGGGAGTCATGCTGTTTTAAGATCAATTCAAACAGTTCTGCTGCCCCCTATGGCACCAAGTGTAATAGCAGACGTGGGGATAAGCATATTGTATAGAGTTAAAGTACTGTAGCTGCCCAATTGTCTTCCCACTAGGACACTATACAGCTTGTGTCTGTGGGGAACTTACATTTGCTGCATGTGCTATGAAAGAGTCCAATTTTCATTTTCTCAACCATTTTTTTTCATGTTGTTCATGAAACAGATACTGAAGACAACACAACTAAATCAGGTAATTTTATACATACATTGTACCTTTTATTATATTGGGATATTCACTCAGATATAAAATGTCTTACTCTACTAAATTTAAGTTACTGTCCATTTAAAATATAAAAATAAATTTGTTCCCACCCTAGATGTAAAGCATTTATATTGGGTCTTGAATACTTTTATAGGGTATTATAGTTTTGTTAGGTTTTTTTTTTTTTTTAAATATCCCTCAATAACATATGCTAGCATTTGTAGTTAGTTTGAAACATGGTCCTATGTTTCTACCTATGTTTACTCCAGCTTTTAATTAACTTCTTTTTATTTTTTTTTTAAAAGAGAAAAACACCTATTGACTTCATAAAACTTGTATCAAACACGTAAGTGATGTAATTTGAGGTCTCTTATGTACTCTGTTGCATGAGTTAATTAAAGACTGGAGTAAATCCTTTTAAAAGGTAGGTAGGTACTGCTTCCCATCACAGGTACACATGCCAACAAAGGAACCTTGTAACTAACCAACACATCTGGCCACATGGTTTATTAAAACTTTCTTTGTGCATGGACATTTTTACAATTCTCAAGTATGCTTTCTATGCTGGTATTTTCAATAAAAGGGAGACTTACTCCATGAGCATGGTTTAAAAATATTTATGTATATAATATGGTATGAAAAAGAAAAACACTTTACAAAATATGGGGTTAATATATGTAGTGCATGAACCCTTTCCTAACTTTTGAACACTTTGAAAAGTAAAACTAAGTTTCATCTACATTAACAAAACTAACAAACCTTGGTCTTTTTTATTTCTCTGGCTTTCATTAATTTAGCATGACCAAGTCTCTAGGTTAAATGCGGAAAGAAGCACAACTCCTAAAAAGAAAAGCTCCACCTCCACCTATTAGCCCTACCCAGGTAAATGCATGTTGAACTGTCACTTTCTTTATCTAACCATGTCTGTGTTTCGAAACCTGTGTGGACCTGTTAGTGTACAGATATGCCCAAAAGTTTTGCATCACCTAGAATTTTAGGATTGAGACAATTCATATATATGTTCACTTGAAGTACAGACACCAAAAAAAGACCCTGAATGCAAGTTACATTTAACTCTTAATGGGGGAATAAATAAATTAACGATTAAAGAATTTTTAATTTTGAAGCGCCATCAGGGAACACTGTATTACTGTACAGTAAAGCATCAAAGTCACCTACTATATTACAAACTCACGTCATAAGCAAACTTAGTGCAAGACAGAAATGTGTAGTTTATTTTAGGTTTGAGTTGAGAAAGATATATAAATAAATGGTTGTTCATTTTGCTGCAGATTCTCTTTTCAGATGCCGCAGTTTCTCTTTTCTTCAGCAAACAAAATTACTTTTCTTTTAAAAGCTGCATTAAAAATGTTCATGAAGTTCACTGTGCAGCCATTTTAATATACCGGTACTGTACCAAGAGTAATATCTGTAGTGGGCAGTACTGTGTACAGTTGGTCTTGTTCAAGCGCACCAGAGTAATGGACATGCTAAATGTAAATTGGTACTCTAACTAAAAACCTCGAACCCAAGTCACTCCCCAAATTTGAACTTTTATTTTGGCCACAAAAGTGCGACTTTATATATATATAAATATAAATATAAACTTTATATATATATATATATATATATATATATATATATATATATATATATATATATATATATATATATATATATACAGTACTAGTGCAGAAGTTTGTAGGCAGGTAAGATGCTGTAAAGTAAGAATGCTTTCAAAAATAGACATGTTAATAGATTATATTTATCAATTAACTAAATGCAAAGTGAGTGAACAGAAGAAAAATCTAAATCAAATCCATATTTGGTGTGACCACCCTTTGCCTTCAAAACAGCATCAAGCATCAATTCTTCTAGGTACACTTGCACACAGTTTTTGAAGGAACTCGGCAGGTAGGTTGGCCCAAACATCTTGGAGAACTAACCACAGTTCTTCTGTGGATTTAGGCAGCCTCAGTTGCTTCTCTCTCTTCATGTAATCCCAGACAGACTCGATGATGTTGAGATCAGGGCTCTGTGGGGGCCATACCATCACTTCCAGGACTCCTTGTTCTTCTTTACGCTGAAGATAGTTCTTAATGACTTTCGCTGTATGTTTGGGGTCGTTGTCATGCTGCAGAATAAATTTGGGGCCAATCAGATGCCTCCCTGATGGTATTGCATGATGGATAAGTATCTGCCTGTACTTCTCAGCATTGAGGAGACCATTAATTCTGACCAAATCCCCAACTCCATTTGCAGAAATGCAGCCCCAAACTTGCAAGGAACCTCCACCATGCTTAACTGTTGCCTGCAGACACTCATTCGTGTATCGCCTCCAGCCCTTCGGCGAACAAACTGCCTTCTGCTACAGCCAAATATTTCAAATTTTGACTCATCAGTCCAGAGCACCTGCTGCCATTTTTCTGCACCCCAGTTCCTGTGTTTTCGTGCATAGTTGAGTCGCTTGGCCTTGTTTCCACGCCGGAGGTATGGCTTTTGGCCGCAAGTCTTCCATGAAGGCCACTTCTGACCAGACTTCTCCGGACAGTAGATGGGTGTACCAGGGTCCCACTGTTTTCTGCCAGTTCTGAGCTGATGGCACTGCTGGACATCTTCCGATTGCGAAGGGAAGTAAGCATGATGTGTCTTTCATCTGCTGCAGTAAGTTTCCTTGGCCGACCACTGCGTCCACGGTCCTCAACGTTGCCCGTTTCTTTGTGCTTCTTCAAAAGAGCTTGGACAGCACATCTGGAAACCCCTGTCTGCCTTGAAATTTCTGCCTGGGAGAGACCTTGCTGATGCAATATAACTACCTTGTGTCTTGTTGCTGTGCTCAGTCTTGCCATGGTGTATGACTTTTGACAGTAAACTGTCTTCAGCAACCTTACCTTGTTAGCTGAGTTTGGCTGTTCCTCACCCAGTTTTATTCCTCCTACACAGCTGTTTCTGTTTCAGTTAATGATTGTGTTTCAACCTACATATTGAATTGATGATCATTAGCACCTGTTTGGTATAATTGTTTAATCATACACCTGACTATATGCCTACAAAATCCCTGACTTTGTGCAAGTGTACCTAGAAGAATTGATGCTGTTTTGAAGGCAAAGGGTGGTCACACCAAATATGGATTTGATTTAGATTTTTCTTCTGTTCACTCACTTTGCATTTAGTTAATTGATAAATATAATCTATTAACATGTCTATTTTTGAAAGCATTCTTACTTTACAGCATTTTTCACACCTGCCTAAAACTTTTGCACAGTACTGTATATATATATATATATATATATATATATATATATATATATATATATATATATATATATATATATATATATATAAATAATCATAGTAAAACTTGAAGGTTCAATTGAGACTGACCTCTTCTGTAAACCTACTGACATGCACCAGTATTTACACATGTCCTCTGCACATCCGATACACACTAAAAGGGCAATCCCAAAGGGTCTAGGAATAAGAATACTGAAGAATATGCTCAAAAGAAAGTGACTATGTAAAACAAAGAAATGTATTAAAAACAAATCTTAAAAAAGAGGATACAAAGAAAGAATTATAGAGACAGAGTTAAGAAAAGTGGATAAACTAAAAAGAGATGATCTACTAGATTATAAAAATAGAGATAAAAGGCCAAAAGAGTCCCATTAGTAATGACTTACTCTAAACTTTTGCCCAATATTTCTAAGATAGTTTGGAAACACTTATGGATTCTACATAATTCAGAAAAATTTAAAAAAAAAGTATTTCTTAAGGCCCCAGTTGTAGCATTCAAAAGAGAAGCTAATTTAGGTGATATTTTAGTTCACACTAAACATAAAAGAATAATTGACAAAATAGGTTCTACTGAACATGTGCACCAGTAGATGTAAAGTGTGTAAATACATAGACAAAAGTAAAAATATAATTAAACATAAGAACACCACATATCCACTAAAAACTAATACCTACTGTAAAAATAGCAATGTTGTTTATAGAATAGCCTGTGAAAAATGTGATGAAATCAAATATGTTGGAGAGACTGGAACTACTTTATATAAAATAATTCAGAACCACCTTTCATTAATTAGAAATAAAAAATGAATGAACCAATAGTACAGCACTTCACCAGTCAAGGACATGACATAAATGATGTAAAGTTTGTAGTATTAGAACAGCTAAAATTAGACAATGCTACATATAGAAGAATAAAAGAAAGTAAATGGATAAATAGACTGAACACGATTATGCCAGCGGGACTCAACAGAAAAGAATGAACTAATTAACTTCAATAAATATATAACATTTAAATAAATAAACAAAATTTGTTCAAAATTGTGCATGCTGATGCGCTGGGGAGGCCAAATCTAGACTGATCCTCAGAGCCAGCATTGCATGATATAATAAAAATATAAGTTGATATAAAGTAATGTTAATTAGAATTAATACAGATTCAAAGATAGAAGTAAAAATGATGTCACAATATATAGAACAGCATTACATCATGTAAGAATAAATCATGTGATTTGAATGTAAACAATAACAAGTAGTTGTCATGCCGTCAAAACCTATAAATACCTCCAATGTTTTGATTCAAACACAGGCTCCCTTGAGAAAGATATGTGGGCAGCTGGCTCTTTGAGCTAAATATATATATATATATATATATATATATATATATATATATATATATATATATATATATATATATATATATATATATATTCAGATCTTTTATTTAACATCATGTAATCAAAAAACTACAAAATTATATTGCAAAAGTCTGTCAGAGGCCATGGTAGTGGTACAGTGTTTCATGTTAGAAATATCACATTGTTGACAGTTTTTCTATAAGTATATGGAAAACTACAAAGCAGTTTGTAATTCAATATGTTAACGTAACATTATTCAGCAGGTTTCATTCAACTTTTATGAAGCAAAATTAATTTTATAGGCTGATGCAAAACTCTTTGCCATAGCTGTATACTGTTTTCTGCAAACATAGGGCTGACATAAAATAAAACTTCAGTGTGACGATGAGTCTATATAATCTGACGCAGATAATCAAGATGCAGTAATGACCTTAACAGAAGGTTTCCCTTAGAACTGCCTTCAAGCCAGTTGATGAAGATTGGCCAGACAGTCAAAAGTGGAGGCATGTGTCTCTGTAGATTTAAAATGTTTTAGTAATAAATGTTGAGGCCTAGCATGGATATAACAAGTACATTTGTTTTTTGTTTGTTGTAAAATTAACTGATAAATGTATGTGAGTGTGCGAGATTGCTGTGCTGTTATACTCAATGTATTTAATGTTTTATATAGTTTTGCAAAAGAGAGGGCTGGATTGACTACCTGGGTATCATGATACAAGCAGTTTCTTTTATGAAAATGTAACAAATGGCTGCATAATCCCTGTATAGGAAATAATGCAATATTGATTTGTATTATTATTACACAGAGTTGTGATTATTCTTCTCCGCCTTTTATGACACCAACCCAAACTCCACCATCTGGGGAGATCTGTCATTCACAGAATTTCATATTAAGGTAATTTTATTTACAGTAATATTTTGTTTTTAATCGTCTGAACTGCATTTGCTGATAAGACTCTGACAAAGGCTGCTATTTTCTAGCAATATAGATATAAGTCTCATCAAGGAAAAAATTCAGTAAAATAGTTTTAATGCAGTGGCCGTTTTAGTTCTTATTATTCCTACGCTTTGAGTAAACCCTTAAATATGTCTTGCATGTTCCCTTCTGTTTGAGGAGCGTGTGCACAGGCATTTGTTATGAGATTCTGTTCCACAAGCTGTGAATGTATGTCAACAGACACCTATTAGGAGTTATTTTTATACTTTGTGGGCAATATGTCAAGTGCTACATGTACACATGTTTTTGTTTATTTCTATTTTTATTTATTTTTATGTATGTGTTCATTTTATTGCAGGAGGAGGAGCAGAAAAGTATTGCACTTAAAGAACAAATTGGGGAGTTGCATAAAGAGAAGGTTCTGCTATTAGAGACTATACAAGATTTAAACACGATTCTTAACCAACAGCAGGCACGTATTTTCAGAATATTTTATTCCATATTAAATAAGGAAGCATAGTAAAAAAAGTTGATCAGTTTTGCCTCATTTCAGAATGAGAGTTTGCATGAAATAATAAAAGCATTCTAGAAGAAGAAACAAAAACACTGATAAAATGAGATTCCATATTTAAGTATAATACCTGTATATGTTTTAGATTTGTCAGTATTCTAACCTAATACTGTTTACTTTCTGCCCATTCCAAAAGCAGTAGGGATAAAGAGACATTACAGACAGTTTTAGGGGAATATTTAATCTGTTGAATGTTGAAAATGTGAGAAGAGAGGGAGATGACATCCATATGGTTAATTAACTAAATATTATTATACCTACATTTTTATTAGGCTGAGCAGAATGGACCTGAAGAGCAAAATGTAATTGCTACATTGCAAGCACAAATCACTTATCTTTCTTTGGAAAATAAGAAGTTAACACATAAATTAAAGGTAAATATTTTAGTGAAAATACTGTATGCTAAGTGAGCTAATGCAATAGAAATAGGCCTGTATTTATTTTTTATTTTTTATTTTTTTGTGGCTACATTTCAGTTGCATTGTCTAAAACAATGGACGTGCAAACTTATGTGGTATACAGTGCAGGAAAAATATCATTATTAACAATCTAAATGTTTGGCTCTCCTAGAGAACACAGGCCCGCCACAGTGATGAGGAAAACAATGATTCTTCTTGCCACAGCAGCTTTGACTCCAATGCTTCTTATCATTCCACAAAGGCTGATTTTCAACAGTCCTTGGAAGTACATGAAGCCTCTGAGACAGAAGCTAAAGGAAACTCAACAAAGTCTTCCTTGAAGAATGACAGCTCAGTAAAACAAGACAACGATGAGAAGATGGTGATTGGAAGCGAAGAAGAGATTAAGCAGTTACAAGTGGCCTTGCAAAACATCCAGATACAACTGCAGCAATCAGAGGTAGAGAAACAAAACCTGCAAGCCAAGCTTCTATCCATGACTTCAGAAAATGTGCAGCAATGTTCTCAGGAGGTGTCTGAAAATGGTTATGATATCCTTGAGCAGAAGCTTAAAGAGACCCAGAGGAAATATGAAGAAGCTACAGAGGAAGTTCTGTCACTTCGGGCCCAAATGAAGCTGGAATCAGTCACTTTCGCAGAAAAAGATTCAATATCCAATGTTCAAGAGCTGAAATGTTTATATGAAGAACAGATAAATGAACTAAAAGGTGAACTATCAAAGTCTTTGGAAGAGCAGGAGAGAGACAAGAACATCATTAAGGAGCTTGAAAAAAAGCTTGATACCAGAGTGCCTGTAGAAGAATATGAAGATGTTAAGAATTCTTGCAGCATGCTTGTAGAGAACATTAACAAAGAGAAGGCCCTGCTAATAGACAAATATAGGGAGGCACAAGAAGAAATTAAGTTGTTGCAAGAAGCCCTGAAAGGAACAGTGCCTGTAGAAGCTGCTGCAATAGACTTTGAAGAGATGAAGGCAGAAATGAACCAAACGATAGATGGGCTACAAAAACATTTGATAGAGCTGTCACGTTCATATAGCGATGCAAAAGCGAGCTGACCATAGTTAAAACAAACTGTCGACATATGAGAAAGAAACAGTGTCAAGTGAACAGAGAGAGAAAGATTATGTCACTATAGAGCACCATGAAAGAATTGTCCTTGATTTTGCTCATGATATAGAAGAAATGAAAGAAAAACTTTTAGAAACGGAGGCGAAGTATCATGAAGCAATAAAGCAAGTAGCTTTACTCCAGGCAGAATCTGACGTTCAGAAGCAAAACTCTATTTTAGTTTCTGATCACGCACAAGTGGTGTCTGCTCTGGGGAATGCTGTCAAGGACCTGGAAATCCAAGTGGTGGATTTGAAAGAAGAGCTTAATCAAAAGGAACTGGAGGTTAACATGTTACAAGAAAGCTTGTCTGCAGAAAAAGCCAGCATTCATGAAGATACCATAACCAGAACTACACATGAACAACTCAAGGCATCCTTCGAGACTGAAGTCAACTTGCTTACCGCTGAACTAAAAGAAGCCATGAAAACTCAAGATGAGATGTCCCAGGACATTTTCAAAGCAAGGCATGAAGTGTTGCAAGTCAAAATGAAAAAGAAACGATTGAGAGTCTAGTTGCATCGAAAGATCAAGAAAATAACAAGCTGAAAAAAAGATCCCAGGAATCTGAAGACCTTATTAGTGACCTAAAAAACAACTCAGAAACTTCTCAAAACTTGAAGATGATAAGGACAAAAGGTACACACTTTGATTTGTTGTTCTTACATAGTAGAAAGACTGAAATATGATTTTTTGCTTTGTATTTAGTGATTAGAGTTCCACCAGTTGGAACAATTTTAGAGATTTTAATGGGGATCCAACATACAACCACATATAATAATAAAAAAATTAAGTTTTATAAGAAACGTGTTTGTTGATAAAAGTTTCCACTAGTGTGTTAATAAGTTTACTGAATAAAACTGTATGTAATGATGGCATCTGTATACTGATAAAGGCACTAAAAAGTATAAAGTAGATCTACAGTAAAACAGTTAGGAACTCAACGGTCAACCAAACATACTACTATAAAAATTAAATAAATAAACTGTAACTGAGCATAGGTTGGCAATTCATCCACGTAACCAATGAAGCACAGTTTTGTTTTGTTTTTTGTTTTTTATCAGATTGAGGATTTGACTAAAGAAGTGAGCAAGCTGAAAGTTGCACTTAACAGTCTTTCTCAGCTGTCCTACACTACAGGCCCACCAAAGAGACAGAACCAGCAGGTTGATACTCTTCAGCAACAGGTCAAACAATTACAGTTCCAACTTTCTGTAAGTTTTATTATTGTGTAATCTATTCCAGCATGCCAGTCTCATATTTATTTACATAAAGGGGGTCCCCATAGTGTCAAACAGTGGTATCCCTCTAGAAAAGAGGTGTCAACCACATTACTGATTATGATTACTAATGTAGTCATTTTTGTGTCTACCACAACACCACATAACTCTGTTGTTGCCAATAGGAAGCTCTTGTGAACTAGACCTGTAAAGGGTAGCTGATTCCCGGATATTAGGTACGATAATTATTAAATAAGTGACAGTGGCGCAAATACTTATGGCAAGTGAATGCCAGTGGTGGTAAAAAGAATTTGATAAATACTATACCGGTAGCCTGGAATCTGCTCCTATTTATACCACAAGTGTGTTGTATATAACATCTGTTTAATTTGGTTTATTTTGTTGAAAGACAGTTTGATTAACTGTAACCTAGCAACTGCCAAAGTTTCTCATTGATGGGCGCGGGTTGGGGAGAAAGAAATCATACCTGTTGTACAAATCAAAGTTTACACCCAGTGTTTTATGATATGGTTTCTGTTGTCTTTTAATAACTATTAAGTTATCAAGTGTGGCATGGCCACCCCTGTGATTGTTGGCAGGGACAGAATTAACCCCATCCCTGCCAACTTTACATTCACACAAACACTATTTATACAAAGCAACAAGATATAAAACACAAAGATAGGAATTATCAATTCAAGACATTGGGAAGATTTACTGAAAAACATGTTTTTCAAATTGGATTTTTGTAACTAATGGATATTTATAGAGCAGGGTTACAAACACATGTTACAAATATAAAAAGTGGATGCAGTTGATTTGGATTTCACATGTATCATGTTTTAACACTTTTAAAACTATTTTGTATTGTTAGAAATTACTGTGTCATTTTCCTGGAGCCAGTCACCTTTGAAACCTAAAATTGTTTTTTTTTGTTGTTTTTTGTTCTGGTTTCGATCTACAGGAGATGAAAAAGCAGCACCAGGAGATAGTGTCTGTTTATAGGATGCACCTTCTTTATGCAGTTCAGGTAAGAAAACTGTCCAATTCTCTTCTGGAGTTGATTAATTAACAATCCCTAAAGTTATGGAGACTATCAGATTCTGGGAATATAGGCCGGGTCTGTCTGTATCTCACACTTGCATGTTTGCATATATCCAGATTATTGTGATTAAACATTCCATTGCCATTTCTTATTGTAAACTATTTTATACATACTGTTGATATATGCCATCGCTCCTCAGCTGTAATTTTGAATTTACAACCAGAGTGTATGTGACTGACTTGCTTATTACTGTATATTTGGCACCACTTTAAGTATCTCCTACCTCATTAACTGTTTAAAATACAGACTTCATATGTTCAGTATTATGATCCTCTTGCAAATTTTTATAAAGGCTATCAATACAGTTATTTGGGCGTCATGGGAATTTAATATCAGACAAATAGTTGTATTTTTTTTTTAAACACCCATTTCTTTTAACCTCCTGCCATATATTTAGTACATTACAACCATTAACTCTGAGGTAATTCCTTGTGCACTCTCTCCAGTGATCTACCTAATTTCTGTTTTATTTTGTAACTTTTACAGGGACAAATGGATGAAGATGTTCAAAATGCACTCAAACAGATATTAATGATGTGCAAGATGTCAACACAAGCAAAGTGAACAACATGAAGCACTGCAAGGACACCGAAAACGAGATTTCAAGAAGAAACTTTCATTTCATTAACTGTGGCAATGTGGTCTCATTGCCCTGTCATATTAAATATACATTTCTCAATCCATCTGCCAAAATGTACATGCACTGTAAGTCTCTAATACTTGCAAAACATAACTTTTTTCTTCTTGACCCAATGGTATTAAAGTTCCAGGGAGTGTTATCTGATACAAGATAGTTCAGAAAATAGAAGTTGTTGTTTTAAACATAAATGCATGCTCAGTAACTCTAAAATCAGTATTTAATGCTAAAATAAGTTATCATCCCATAGGGTTGTAAAGAAAAAAACAACTTTTAGATATTGTGTGTTGAAAAAGCTAGACCGTTTTCTTTAGGTTTATTGGTATTTTCTTCAAAGCATGTTTTCTAGCAGTATGCATGTTTATATATTCAGCCTTTCGTAAATAATAATAATAATAATAATAATAATAATAATAATAATAATAATAATAATAATAATAATTAATAAATGTATTGTTGACATTTGCTTTTCTTTGTCAATAAAAAAGTTATGTAGCTATAGCATGCTGTGAAAATGCATGAAGTACTGACAGGTTTTTGTATGTATGTGTATGGCATTGCTTTACACTTTTGATAAAACCTTTCAAGGCCAGTTTTGAGATTGGCATATTGATATTTTACAAGGCTGTCTTTGAAGTGGACAAAACTATATAGCTAAAGATATTTATTAAATATCATGTACTTGAATAACTACCTACGGTAATTTCAAAGCACACTGCAGACTTTGTAGATGAAATGTTTTGCATCTTAAACATATTGTTACATTATAGATGAATATGTCCATTTCAGTGCTATTTTTACATATTATTCTGACTTTAATACACTACACTTAGTTAATAGATGCAAACATTTTAGGACTGGGCATTGGATACATTTCTTGCGCTACATTCTAGTGTACTTTTGATCTGTTTTGGGTGGGACGGTTTAGGCACATGCAGTCTTTCATACAAGGAAACCACATTTCTAAATGTCTTCGTTGTAGGAGAGGGAATTAAAAAAAAAAAAAAAAGCTGCAAAGCAAACTCTCTGTAAATGTATTCGACAATGATGGTCAAGGGTATGTACATACTTTATAATGTTATTCAACCCCTTTGCTGAAGAATTACCAGTAGCCGTTAATTATTTCCGCATTTAAGAAATTACACTTTTGGAATTTAATTTGACAGTGCAGGATATAAAACACTAGGTTTAAATTAATTTTACAATACACCATGTACTGACTTAACTATTTGGGAGTTATAATAGTTAGAACTATGATGAGAATAATTGGAAAAACTCTCAGATTAACTGTTTTAAATAAGGACACTTCTGGGTATTGCGTGTGCCTAGGTTAAAGAAATGTTACAAGCAAGATTCTGAACTGTTTCTCTAGTATCAGTCACTTGATGCAAGTACAGTAATCCGTCGCATATCCACCCGTCCTAACCGTTTATCCGCCATGATCAATCTTTTCAGCTACGTTATTTTATTATTGAACAGAGAAGATTAGTTCAGAGATTGTAGATCCTACCAAAGTTTTCGTACACTGTGTTGTATGTGCTCCGTGCACTGCCATTGCTGGTAGTGTTACATGAGCTGTTCAGTGTGTTGTTTATTGTCCATTTAGATTACACACTAACTTTTTGTTGTAAATCTCCCTTTAACAATAATATTATAATTGCAATTATGTTTTGCCTTAAAATATTTGTATGCATCACTTTCTCAAAATATTATGGTTTATGAAATAATGCAGGCTGTCCTGCAATTAAACAGAAAAACTGATTTTTATTTTGTTTTTTTGTTTGTTTTAAAGTCATTTTGTTTACATGCATGTACCATGGGTAAAAAGCCTATGTTTTGGTTAGAAAGTACAAATACTTTTCACTTGTATATTAAAAAAAGGGCTAGTAAATCCAAACTAAATCAAGTTTTCATTTTACCTGTTTTGTATTTTTCACGGAAATTTACAAAGGATTTTTGTTGACAGATGCTATTTAAAACAAATGAATCCCATCTAAATAAAAAATGGCAATGTAGCTTTGTGCTTTGTCTTTTTAGAGTAAAACTGACTTAACTTTTAGAGGTATTTTCTACTGAATTACAAACAATTTGTTAATAGTTTCAATAGGTAATGACTGCAAATCACAGAGTTTACTTGTACCTGTAATACAAATATATTGGCATTTGCAAAGTTCTGTTTATGCTAAATACCATTTCTGGATTAGTTACTATAGCCTAATCCATAAAGAACAATTTAACAAGCAAGTGTTTTAACATGTTATTTGTTTATTTAGCAGATGCCTTTATCCAAGGCGATTTACAGAGACTAGGGTGTGCGAACTATGCATCAGCTGCAGAGTCACTTACAACAGTGTCTCTTACAACCCAAAAGACAGATCACAAGGAGGTTAAGTGACTTGCTCAAGGTAACTCAGTGAGCTGGGATTTGAACCGGGGACCTCCTGTTTACAAACCCTTTTCTTTAACCACCAGACCATACAGCCTCCTATATGCAAACATAACCAGTTTTGAAGAGGAAAGAAAGAAATGGGCTACTCCTACAGTTGAACCATAAAGGCTGCTCCAAAAGCTGTCAACATAATTTGTGTGTTGAAATGATGCATCCCTGCTGGCAGCGTGGTGGCTATATATTTTTGCAAGCTAATAATGTGTGTGCTGTTATATACACCAGCTCACTGTCAAACGTTCTAGAGGTGCATTATACATGTAACATATGGTGGTGTTTGACGCCCCCTATGACGAACACCATTGTACTGAGTGCAGCACTTCTTGATTGAATCTACCCCTAAACGGAAAAACCGTTCTCTGCAGCATTTTGTGCAACAATGTGTTTTAAACAGTAACTGTACGAAAGGAAATAGAATAAAACTGTTAATCAAAATTAGACATGAATGTCATAACGTGCAACATTAAAATATGATTGTGCTATAGCTGATTATCAATACACATATTTTTTCTTAAAAGCTTCTCCACACAATTGGAGGCCTCTAGAATAAATAGCATGAAAGGCTGCACTAACTCGTCTTTTTTTAGATGGTACATGAACATCATATCATTAGCTGCGTAAACTTCACTCTGTTTGCTAAAGTATAAGATTTATTTCCAGCCCGTATTCACCACTCCCATTGAAAAGTATGAATCAAACGTATGTTTCTGTATACCCATGTTGTAATGGATAGTTCCTGGGGATGCAGTTGTAATGTGGTGGCTATGAGGTTTCTTCCATAGACCCATCAGACTAAAGCTAAGAGCACCACACTGTTCCACTCACATCCTATGTTTCACAACTTCTCTTTAGGTATATTGAATGAAATATTACACATTTTCAGAGAAACGTCATGCATTCAATTTCTGAATTAGTTTGAATATCATTATAATTAAGAAAAAAAACGAGCGAGAGGGCCTAATTATTTCATATGAGCATGAGCTGGTATTATGACGACCTCTTAAATTAAATTGTGTTTTTAAGGCGTTCTCATAACCAACCACTAGATGGGGCATTCCATACAGCAGTAGAAACTGCATCGCATAACTACTAATTTCACTTCCCTGCTTTGATGCCTGAATTTCTGATTGACAACAGCAGTGACCAATCAGGTGAGACTATGATGTTTCTGCCCAGTAATTGTCGGCAAGAGGTTGTCCTTTTTTGTTTGTCTTGTGGAAGAGGAACACTGGCTGAGCTGCATCGTGTAAGGTGAGTATTGGCTTTTGTTAATATTTTTTTGTATTCGAGAATTTACGTTTGTAAACTACCGACCACCGTGAAACCTGTTGATTCTTTATTAAGTCATTAGATACTTCAACCATTCGTTAACAAACAGTCAATTGGTATACGTTTTTTTGCCCAGTGATCACAGATGAGGATCATAAATAAAGGTGAATATTAAAAAAGGTTCACGTTTCTGACAGACTGCAGCAACCAGTCAATGTTCAGTCAAAAAAACTGTTATTTTTTTAATAGTATTCATTGGACTGCATAAATAAAGCCAGGCCCATCTTTGACTTATTGAATTTCTGTGAATGACAGTATATTGAATAGACGGAATAGCTACGTTACATAATTTGGATTTGTCTCTAATCATCTCAATCTGCGTTGGATAAAGAATACCATACATTCAATTGAAACTCGATACACCAAATGCATTTTAGTTCGCATTTATGTCATATTCGGTTGGGATTATTTTCACTATCTGAAAAAAATATTAATAATAATAACAGATAACAGAGCTGAAGCCCAACTTTTCCTTGGAACCTCATAAACATGATATAATAGACACGCTAGCTTTCACTGTGCCCTTAGAACCCCCTGCAGTGTCCACTCAATGGAGTCTGGGAGGTGTACCGCTGAGTGCCAGTGAGCAGAACACTTTGAATGCGCTTCGGACGCAAACGTCAATATCATTACAGGAAAAAGCAGCACTTGGCGTTTTGATAAATGATGAAGTACAGTAAAATACGTTATGATAAAATGCATGTGACATCTTCAGGAAAAAATAAATAAATAAAGCACCGTATTAAAATGAATAGTGCATGTCTTTGTTTATGTTTTTATTTAAAAAAAAAATAATAATGCCATGAACTGCATACAGCACTATAATTAGGCTACAATGAGTTTTCAGTTTTTTTTTTTTTTTTTTTTTACTGGGTGGATTAGAATGCTGATATTTTTTACTCTGAAAAACCTAGCTGCTAGTTTTTGATTGGCAGCACAGAAGCAGCCATCATGTTTCCCATTACATTTGGGCTAGCTTTCACTTTTGTGTTACAGAATGATTCGATACTAAATTGCCATGGATGACGCCTATTTAATAGAAAATTCAACAAGTTGGAAATGGCTACACTTAGAATGGCTACAGAGACAGAAAAGGCTCGTGCCCTCCTGCAGACCTTCAGCACTGCCTCCGTCATAGCCAGCACAGGACTGGGAATGTTCTGTTTTTGCTGATAGGTTTTGGAGTTTTCTTTCATCCAGCACAATGATTGGCTCAGGGCTCTTTCGGACAATGCGGTTCACGGTGTGGTGGGCCTGTGGTCTTGGGCCATCGTCATTGGAATACTGGAAGAAGAGTGACTTCTGTGAAGTAATTTTGCCGGGTGTCTTGCCTCTGTCATCGATCTTGACCACTTTTATTTAGCTGGCTCTCTTTCGCTTAAAGTAAGTAATAAACACCTTATTTCCTTTTATTATATTATGTTTTAAAATTGGGTATCTGTTTGAGCTACAGTGTGTTATGCCAACACTGAAATGGATAGTGACTGAGGAGAGTTATGACAACTGTAGAAATTGACTGGCAACACTACTGTACCATGTGAGGATTACAATAGCAGTGGTTTGCTTAGTGGGGAATATTTCAATTTAAGCAAAGTTTAGCAAGAACAAGACCATAACATTGGAATATATATCTTTGCACCAGATTCAGTGCGCAGTTCTTTGTATGCAATACTGCAGTGCCATAAAATCTGTTGCCAAATGAAAATGTTCCTATAACAGTAAATTAATCAAAAATTAAATACAAATATGTGTGTGATAGTTCTATTTTTAAATTTTTATAAAGCATCTTTTTTTTTTCTTCTTAGGCTGCTCTGCATCTTCCTCAAAGACCCCTCTTCACTGCTCCACGCTTATCCCAGCTGCATGCATCTCTCTAAAATTCCTCATGTGGATTTGCAAGCTAAAGGACTCTTGGTGTTTCCTTCCTTGGATGCTCTTTATTTCCTTGGCCTCTCACCACGTGCGAGACGGTATCCGCCATGGACTTTGGTTCTGTCCATTTGGAAGTACAGCTCCTGTGCCCTACTGGCTGTACGTAGCAATCACTGCATCGTTACCTCACCTCTGTTCAGTACTCATGTACCTGACAGGCACCAGGGAAATGATTTCCACAAAGCACGGCATTGCCATAGACGTGTGAATGTTCTGAGTTATGAACTTTCTGAGTGTTTATTCCCTGTCAGTCAAAAAGTAATGTGTTGGTAAGCTGTCGTGTTGCAATTGCTGGTGTATAAAGGTTGGTTTGTGAGTGTATTGCTACAGCACTGTACAATAGATTGTTTCACTGGAGGGAATTTTTTTAAAAGGTGTTTTAAATGGAAGTTTGGGAGGCTCCCAGTTAACCACTAACTTAGAAATATAACCCGTTTTATTGTCCTTTCCTTTTGCAGCCCACTACCCCACTATCTCCTCCCTTGTCGTGACCCCAAGAGTGGGTAGTCTAAATTTCGTAAACCAGTGCACTACTCTGGCAATAGCCCCTCTTGATTGAGACAAACATTCCATGTAACAAACACTATTAATTCAGTATCTTCATAATGTCATCATATAGTCAAGTTGTTGGTGTTGTGACTCCTTGTGTGTTACTTTAACCTATCATTTAAATCCGGTATGGTTTAAGATTTAAATGTTGGTCCTGTGTCCAGGTTTTCTGTATATTTTTCATTACATTCTAGGTGGAGCACTGTTCTTTTCACTGGGTTTAGAAGATAGATTGCGTCAAGGTTCACAATGGACACAAACACTGTAATTAGAACTATAATAACGCAGGTTAAAATGAAGGAATAAACCACCTAAAGGAAGTTATTTGTGTAAATCTGTCCCTCCTTATTAATTTATACAGTATGTTGATGTGACTTTTATTCAACCAGAGTAATAAAAACATGAATACAAAAATAATTTGCAAATGTGTATTTAATATTCTGATTGTATTCCAAAATATGAACTATTCTTTATAGTTATTCTAGAATATTAGGTGTATGTAAAAAACCTATTCCGATGTTCCATGTTTTCAATGATATTCACTGCTTATCATTGTACAGTCGATTTAATTACGGAGGAATATGCTGATTATACTCTAAACGTATATAAAATACCAAATATTGTGTTGTGAATAACAGAAATGCATCAGATAGCATTATCTAAGCCTGTTGCAGAAAAATCTACAAAAAGTACTGCGCTCATTGAGGCCATCAAAAAACAAACCAATCTTCATTATGTCGAGATCACTAGATCATTTATCTCACGATCTCGATATTGCCATTCCTTCATCCCGTGATCACGAGATCATTTATCTCAGGATCTCGATATTACCATTCCTTCATCCCGTGGGCACTAGATCATTTATCTCAGGATCTCGATATTACCATTCCTTCATCCCGTGATCACGAGATCATTTATCTCAGGATCTCGATATTACCATTCCTTCATCCCGTGATCACGAGATCATTTATCTCAGGATCTCGATATTACCATTCCTTCATCCCGTGATCACGAGATCATTTATCTCAGGATCTCGATATTACCATTCCTTCATCCCGTGATCACAAGATCATTTATCTCAGGATCTCGATATTACCATTCCTTCATCCCGTGATCACGAGATCATTTATCCCAAGATCTTGAGAAAATGGTTTCGACAGTACAAGTCGTTTTGTCGAGGTTATGACTGAGATAAATGTAATTATCTCAGGAAGACTGAAGTAATGACTTCCATTTTCTCAAGATCCTGGGATAAGCGATCTTCTGATCTCAACATAATGTTTTATTTATTTTTCTGATGGCCTCAACGAGCCGCTGTATAAAAGAGCACAAAAGGCAGTAAGTAAACACTGAAAATTACAAAATTACACCTTTCAAATTCCTCAGCTGTCATGTAAACAATGTGAAATAATAGAAAGGCACAAATGTTCCATACTACAATATACAGATCACCATTTAAATGAAGCATTGATATACAACACTATGTTTTATGCTGATCAAAACTAAATTGTAGTAAAGCCTTACAGTCTGTATACAAGTATACACTTGCTTATACAAAGGGTTGTGAAATAATTTGTGAAATAAAAGGTTGTCTCCAAGTACATCTGGTGCACCAGTGTGACCATTAACCTATCGCCCATAACACTGTAGGAAATACATTAGTAAGACATACTACATAGAACAAAATGTATTTATAAGACTAGAGCAGGGGTTTCCAACCCCGGTCCTGGAGAGTTACTGGGTCTGCTGATTTTCATTTCAATTGAGTTCTCAGTTACTTAATTGCACCAATTATTGGCTTAATTAGTCAAGATTAACAGGTGTTCCAGATCTTTAGCCACTGATGATGTAAAGATCTATAAAACCTGCAGGAAAGGGGCTCTCCAGGACCAGGGTTGGAGACCACTGGACTAGAGGCAGTGTGCTGCAGGTTAGAAATGATTTTGAGAGCTGTATTGAGGCCACAGGGCTGCGTTAAACTACAATGTTTTAAAAAGTCAACAGAATGCAATAACAGATACACAATTATACAAAGTAGAACTGCTCTGGAAAGAACTCTGACATTTCACACCCATACCAATTTGCCCTTTTAAGCACTTCAGTGTTAGAATTGGTTTGGGGTATATTGCACCTTTAAAACCCAGGATGAGCTTCACTTATGTTGTCGTTTCTTTGCATTGCCATCTGAGAACAAGAACATTTCTACAGACAACAACAAATCCGCAGACCATACAGGCTACGACATAACGAAAAGGTTCAAACCTCAACTGAAAACTGATTAGTCTCACAGCAGAAAAGTTAAACAAAGTAAAACTCCACGTTTAGGAATGTTCCTAGAACACAAGAAACAGCTCAATTATCCCATTAGCAACCTTGTTGCAGCCTATAGACACAATAATTTTTTTTAATTTATTTATGTTGCATATGCAGAGAAAACCCATGTAACATGATCACATTCAGGGCCTGAAGCATATATACAATACATCTACAACTGACTGTTGGTGCAAAGTGATAAGCACGATTGGGCACACTGACCTGTAGATATTTCACCCATAAATATAAAACCACGGCACCGTGCTACATTAAGAAATACCAAAAGAAACAAACAAAAAGAGCTTCTTTCGACAAGCTCCAACTTGCAGGGTGTCACCAGCGTTAATCTTGTCAATTGAATAATAGCTCTGCCATTTGTTGCCATGAGGGTTTCTCCAGTGTCGCACGCATCCAGCATATTAATTCAGTAGTCCTGCTGTGTGCTGGTTGAACTTTACACAGCATTCATTTCCAAGGCCTTCTTCAGCACAAGGATGGCAGGTTGAGTGATTGCAGCCCAGCCTGCTAAACAAAGTGCATGAAGAAAATCAATTGTATTGGCATTCACCTCATGCTCCTGCTGACATTAGTTTGACAGTGGATCTCTCAAACCTTCGGACAGAATCCAGGGCTTCAAGTTTACATAGCTGGTGTCTGTATGTACAGTAGTTTTCGGTTATTCGGTTAATTCGGTATTAGCTTTTTGCAATTCTTAATTTGTTTTCAGTGTTACTGTTTCCTGTATTGGTAGTACTATATGCAGTTTTGAAAGAAATGTTATAGCATTTGTATTTTAATTTTAGAACATTACATCTGTTACTACATTAAGTTAAATAAATGTAATTGCCTTATTTTCAGGAAGTCTGTTACTATTTCACTTCCTAGGTCATTTCACCTCAGCAGTGTCTCTGGGATCTCTAATGATGTGATCATTTGTAGAAAGTACCTTGTTGACATGTTGAATGTATCTGAGAGTTTACAGAGCAGCCCTAGATTGGAATAGGGGAACTCAAAGATGGCTTCCAGAGTTTATGTTAGTATGTGTTAAGAAGTTAATAAAAGTACTTTCCTTTCATTCCTCATGGAGTTATTCATGAACCCAAGAATTATAAATACATAAGGAACAACACAGGATCAACACAGGTTTCTGGCTGTAAAGTATGTTAGTCAATATAGGAAGAAGCTACAGTAGTTGATTAGTGACAGGAAAGAAGGTGTCTAAGGGGGGCAATTTTATTTTGGAAATATGAGAATACCTAAAAGCATGGCTTGCAAGCAGATGCATTAATGTAGTGTAGTACCAGATATCATGATACATGTCTGCTATAGCTGCACATTTAAGATGTATTTGAGGGTTTAGGTCGGCCAGGGTGTCCTCGGCTCACCACACACCAGCGACCCCTGTAGTCTGGCGGGCGCCTGCGGCTTCCCTGTAAGCTGCCCGAGAGCTGCGTTGTCCTCCAACGCTGTAGCTCTTGGGTGGCTGCATGGTGAGTCCGCAGTGTGAAAGCGGTCGGCTGACGGCACACGCTTCAGAGGATAGTGTGTGTTCGTCTTCGCCTCCCAAGTCAACGCAGGGGTGGTAGCGGTGAGCTGAGCCTAATAATAATTGGCTATTCCAAATTGTGAGAAAATAATAAAAATAATTGGCAACAACTAAATTAAAAAAAAAAAAAGATTGACTGTGTGGCCCAGGATCTCACCTTCTGGATCAATAGGAACCGCCCTCTTTTGAGGTGCGGCCTCCAACGTCAGTCAGAGGTCACCAAGGCTGGGTGATGGAGGACCACCGACCCCCAGAAGGGAGATACAGTTGCAAAGGAGTTGGTGTGGAGGAGAAAGACTTGCAGAACAAGTATTGGAAGGTGAGGCTGGACAATACACTTTAAGGAGCCAACAGGATTAGCAAAGCAAACTGAGCCTCGTCCCCAGAACTACAGAAAGCCTCTATATGCTGGCACTTTCATAAAACACAAACACTTCAAACATATACAAATGCAGTGCTATTGGGACACACTTGATAATTTATTTGAAATAATTTTGCTTGCTTTTAAAACCCAGTGAGACGCAGCATCAGTTGAAGTACAGCAACGATAAACCAAGGTACTGTCAGTGTAGCTGAACGAGTATGTTAATGATTGTTATGCAATGGAACCTTTAAAAGCCTGTGAAAACAACAGACCCAATACAACCACACACACAAGTGCTGTGATGCCGGTAGCGACCTTTTTATACTTCAATGGCTGATTTCAGACTGTTTAAATTTCGTTTTGATTCAATATTTCCAAACTGTCACTCCATGGTGTCTCTGCATTAGATCGCTAAAACACCTACAGTATACTGTGTGTTTGCTTTAATTAAGATATATACAGTACAGGTTCATTAAGCAACTTCACTTTCATGTAATAGAAGTCTAATAGTGTCTTTGGAAATATATATATTTTTTAGTTCTGAATTATTTTAGAAACTGTTTCCACATAATGCAGGCACTGTAATTAATTCAGCTGCTAATAAAGAATTGCAGTAAACTCTCATTTCATCCAACATGCCCAAGAGAGATGGGAACACTTTTGGGCATTTATAGGTTTAATCCCGCCATTCACTGTAATATTTCTTGAAGAAAAAAAATTGTCAGCATTGTAAATTTAAAATCCCTGAATTAGCTCATTAAAATAAACAAAGGTTGGTAGGGTATCCTTGGGTTATTTCTGAAGTTTCCATGTTGCTTATTCTGTAGTTACACAAAGAAAATGCAGACATTCCCAAAAGAGCTCAGCATTGAGATAACTACCCAGACTGCGTCAATGTGTCCGCTTCTTATTGTGTTCATAAAATGGCTTGCTGTGTTCTTGTTAAATCAAACCTTTACAATTTGGAATGCAAAGTTCTGCCATAAAGCTCCTAAAGCAATTCTTTTGTACATATATGCCTTTCAGGTATTTATTCCAAAACATGTTTTCCAAAATGGGGTTTTCACTGTGCAGTTTCTTTTTGTAGAAAAAGCTTGTTACAGATAGAATGTGCCTTGGACTAACATGTTGAATGACAACTCTCTTGGACACAACAGAAAATAAATGAAAAAAGAATGTCAAGCAAGATCCACAATGTAGTTAACTGGACAAGGTGTTATATAAATATCTGTCCAGTTGGTGGCGTAAAAGTTAAAGTGTACTGTTTTTTTTTTACAATGATTCTGATCATTAACGTTGATGTTACAAGGCTATCTCTGCACTATTCTTTCCCTCAAATAAATACTGGTGAGAGCTTTTATCTTTCTTACGAAACCACATACTGATAATGCTGATAATAAAGCGATATTACATTGTAACATTTGGTACTTGTAACCATTTTAGTATTTTAATATACTTATAATAATCATGTTAATTGCCTAACTCTTTCTTGCTGAGAACTGAACTTTTTATAGAGGTAATATCTGAGAACGTTTAAGAGAGGCAGCATCTGTTCTTTCTAAAATGAAGGAGTTACTGACTCATTGCCAAGTCAAGATAGGCCAGAACATATTCAAGGTCTATATTGGAGACAGGAGAGATAATGAAGGGCACATTGAATATTTGTGGGAATTTGCAACAGGAGAAATAATTGAAAGGTCAGTGCAACTCGCTGCCACCTGCTGATACATCCCAGCCAAGTAGCTGCTTGGGGATGACACAACTCAGACAGAAAGTAAAGGTGGGTTAGCAAGATTGTGACACAGACTCGGAGGACAAAACACAGAGCTAGCTGTTCATTTTCAAAGTTACCTACTGTTGAAGGGCAGCTGCCTGCCCCTGTGCTCCTGCATTTATAAAGAGATACATAATAAAATGGTGTGATTCAGAAGAGCTTCCATTGTTGTTTTCCTCCTTCTTGCTATACCTTCTTTGGCACCTATTCTGACACCATTAAAAGGTACAGGCACCCGACTCCAAGTACCAGAGTCTTTTGGCAGCCTCTGTCAAAATAATTTAGGTAAGCAGTCAGACATTTTAAATAATTTGGCTGCTCATAACGCATTGTAGTGAAACCCATTTTGTTCAAACTGCTCCATAAAGCTATCTCCCCAGTTAATTTGCTTGAAGAAACTAAAAACAGAACAATATTATTGTCCACCATACACACCTTGAGAAGGGCTTTCATCCTTGGTATAACTCATCACAATCGTTTCCACATGGGTGACCAATTCCACAGCATCATTGCAAACAGTTATTTATTAGTGTAGATTAAAAAGTACCAGTTTCAAGATCTAAAATCACTTTTATTACATGAAAATACATACATGAATAGTAACAAAATCAGCTTATTCGGTCTGTTGTCCTGCGCACAACACACTGTACAGTACGTGTGGTCGCCTCCTTTTTTTTCTGTTTACTCACAATGACAAAACTTGTTTTCTTCTGTTGATACCCCATACCTCAGATTGTGTATTACCCAGAAAAGTGCCGTTTCAAAGAAAAAATATAGGGAAGCCACATGCTCTACATTTTACTGAAGTCTAATGAAAAATGCACACCTTGGGTTGTTACAGCTTTGTGATGTATTTTTAGCTTATAATGCAAAATGCAGATTTCTTTATTGATTCCAAATTCAAAATCATAACAAGGGAGGTCAACAATATACACTGAATTGTGCGATGACGCAATTGTTCATAAATAAAACAGATACAGGGCACTCTGTAATGGAATGCATTTACTGTGGTGCGTGAATATTGCATCTTTTCAGTCAAGTTTTACCATCAAAAATATGTCTGAATGGTTATGTTTTTCCCTTTCTAAAATATACTGGACAAACATCTTATCATTTTAATGTAACTCCATGCAATTCCTGTGCTATGCACAACATTTAAAACAAAATACTGAAGTCTATATACTTATTTGTTCATTTTAAATCCATTGATTGTTTCAGTGAGTTGCAGGGGTCTAACAAAAACACTTAAAAGTTGTATCAAATCATACCCTTTATTTAACAAGGTGGGACCAGCTGAGTAAATTGTATTTTTGAATCATATTTCCTTACATGCTATGATAGAGGTGTGTATCATGATGCCCAACCAAAAAGCACTGCATCTAATTTAAGTTGTGCCTTTTAGTCCATTATTAATTAAAATGTTATCATAAATCATACAAAATAAATACAATTTGATATGTATAATGATAATACCACTTAATGTGACCTAGATTTTGTGACTGAGACCTTATTGTGACCTCAGTGTATTATCACATCTCTTCTGGAAACTTACTAGAGAACTAAGAAATGGCACTACGCCAGGCCCGAAATAGACAGGTCACGTACTCCTGCTCATCTGTCATGGCATCATTCATATACCGGGTATAGAGTTTAACATCTCATCCTAAAGAAACCAGCCTGGGGCCCAGTGAGGACCCTGACCCCTACTAAATCAACAACACTTCATTCAGAACTCCATTTTTCTTAGAAGGTACCCTGCCCAAATACTGTCCAGGCCCAGCCTAGCATTTCATAGTCTGATGAGTTCAAGTTCCAAGGCAGCAGATATTCACTGGCCAATTCATGAGCCCATTCTTGAAGTTTTCTTTTCAGAATACTGACCTATCTAATATCTAGACATT
This sequence comes from Acipenser oxyrinchus oxyrinchus, assembly GCA_030684275.1. Lineage (NCBI taxonomy): Eukaryota > Metazoa > Chordata > Actinopteri > Acipenseriformes > Acipenseridae > Acipenser > Acipenser oxyrinchus. Next base: position 70,509 of record JAGXEW010000231.1, read on the forward strand.
TTTGGTTGAATGTTAATATTTTATTAAAATGCCCAAAATACTAGGAATTGATGAAAATACAAATATTTATGGTATATCAGCTGTTCTGTCATAAAATTCACTCACTGACAGCTGATAAACCTCCACTACCCTGGTATATTTTACACTTTTTACGACCTTCTTTCCTAAAACTCAATAAACCAACCTTTCATCTGTTAAATTTCCCATGTATCGCTTCACCATATTCTGTAGTATTTTGCTCAAAAAGCCAGCTGCCCCGTTTATAGTCAAGTTCATCCAACTGTATCCCGATGACTGGCCCTAATATGTCATCTACTATCCAAGTATCCACAATGCTAAAATACAGAACATATAAAAAAAATAAAACAAAGTTTCTAAAAACATGGGTTCTTAAAACATTCATATTATTCCAGAGATCTACTATACAAATTGAGTCCGAACTTGTCTGAATTGGCAGGGTATGGTTTTGAAGGTAAAGAATTAAACTACAGTATACATTTTAATTTGTAGAACTATTTGTAGAAAATCTGATTACATTGTTTATAAAATTGCTAAAATAACAAATAAAATGTTGTATTATTATGCTTACATAATTCTGCTGGTATGGTACCTAGCAAAACAGGATATCATCTTCTATTGAAAAATCTGAATGGAGCTCTATGAGAATGCCTTTATTAGCATTAACTGAATTTCACTGCTGGGCCCTCTTTCTTTAGTTGTATTTGTTCTGCTTTCATGTTTTACCACATCTATGGTAGTTCTGATTGTATGTTCTCACACATGTTCAAGTGGTGAAAACTGGACTTTAAAAGGCCTTACAGGTTGTGGTTTCAACCATGGACCTATTTGTTGAGCATTGTGTTTTAGAATTATTTAAAAAGTAACAGGAAGAGTGATTGTGCTTTTGTAATTACTGCAACAACTTTTCACTAAAAAACGATTAAGCACAAGTTCCCAACGTCTCTATTGATTTCTCTTCACATTTCTTAAAGGCTACTGCCAAGATTTACAACCTGACCTGGTTTTATTTTGTGTGCCAGGAAATAAGATGTGATAGAGCTTCTTTTCTCATGGCCCTACACCTTACTAGAGGGATTCACATTTTTAATCGTAACTTAAGATTTATTTGTAGGTTTGTTTTACATACAAGTGTAACGCTGTTACAGATGTGGTTAAGGTCTGAAAACATAGCCAATGATTTTCTGCAGCATTCTAACAAACGCCCTTCTCCGTACTGTCTCTTTAGTCATTCAGGTGTGCATTCTACTGCACCAGCCTTCTCCATATCCTTTGGGCCCTCCAGCTTACAAAACCAAATTCCTTACACTGTACACATCTCTGTGAGGTAGAAATCATTCTTTAGCACAGTAATGCTGCTCATCTCAATGCATTCCACATCAACCAACAGTGGACAACTGGTAGTTTGTATCTATTATTTAAATCACCCAAATATGCACATTTACTTCTTATACTCTTATAAGGCTATACAATAATATGTACATAATGCCCTGTATTCTAATCATTCATGAAGGACAGAAACCTCTTTTTTTAATAGATAACCTCAATATCCAGTACTTGGATCTTCGCACATCTCAGAAGGGAGTTCTAAAAAATAACACTATTTTAGGGAAATGTAGCTAGATAATGGTTGATGAGATCTTCATTCTTGTGACGACCTGGAATCCATGCAACTCTGCGTAAAACTCACAAGTTCTTTCTGTAGAAAATATTACACTTTGTGTCCACTGGTGGGGTTTGTGAAGAACTGAAGAATTTAGCAAACTTTGCCAGTCCATGAATCAAGTGCTACAAAATCGCTTTAGGTTTATAAAACAGACTGAACTGAATCCACTTGAAACGAAACAAAACAAATAGGTAGACACTGGATCTGTAAATGTAGACAGTCACAAGGCACCAAGTTAGCCACTTCTTTTCAGAAGATCTTTAATGGCTCTTCTTCTGTCCTATTGTTATTAATGGCAGTGGTGATAGTTCCTTTGAGATTACCCTATAAGGGTTGATTCTTGTAAATGTCATCTGTGCACCTGAAAAAAAGAAAAAACTTCCAGTATTTAATGTTGATTTGTAAACAAATGTAAAGGCTATATAATGTAGTATTTGCTGGTGTTCTGTCTAACTGATTCCTCTGACCTGTATTGCCTAAAAAATGTTTTAATAGAATAGTATATGGCAACAGTGCACAACTCTGTTCCCTCAAGATCCATTTCAGTCCAGGGTTTCGTTCCAATTACAGTGGTTTGCAGAAGTATTCACCCCTACCAAAAATGTCACATTTTGTTGAATTACAAATAATGTATGCACAGTTTTCAAACAAACTTTTTTATTCAAAGCTGTAATGGTTAAACTGAACACTGTTATATGAGGAGGAGGTTAAATGTCAGCAAAACTTGCAAAGAAAATGTACAAAATGAAATGTACTGGTTGCATAAGTATTCAGCCCCTTAAGTCAGTACTTGGTAGAAGCACCTTTTGCAGCAATTACTGCTATGAGTCTCTTTGGATAGGTCTCTACTAGCTTTGCACAGTAGGATGGTGACATTTTTGCCCATTCTTCACGGGAAAATTGCTCCAGTTCTGATAAGTTTGTTGGGGATCATCGATGGACTGCAATCTTCAAGTCTCGCCATAAATGTTTGATTGGATTCAAGTCAGGGCTTTGACTGGGCCACTCAAGAACATTAATTCTCTTTTGTTCAACCACTCCAGTGTGGCTTTGGCTTTGTGCTTGGTCATTGTCCTGCTGAAATGTGAATTTCCTCCCCAGTTGAGTCTTGGCTGACTCAAACAAGTTTTCCTCAAGGATTCGCCTGTATTTTGCACCATCCATTCTCCCCTCTATCCTGACAAGCTTCCTAGTCCCTGCTGAAGAGAAGCATCCCCATAACATGATGCTGCCACCACCATGCTTGACAGTTGGGATGGTGTTGACTGGGTGATGTGCAGTGTTGGGCTTGCGCCAGACGTAATGCTTGGAATTTAGACCGTAAAGTTCAATTTTTGTCTCGTCTGACCACAAAACCTTTTTCCACATGTCTGCAGTATCATCTACATGCTTTTTGCAAACTCCATACTTGCTTTAAGATGAGGCTTTTTGAGTAATGGCTTCTTTTTGCCACCCATCCATACAGGCCAGCTTTGTGTAGGGACTGGCTTATTGTTGATGTGTGAACACTGACTCCCATCTCAGACACAGTACTTTGCTGATCTATCAAGGTCATTGTTGGCTTCAGAGTGACATCCCAAACCAGTTTCCTGCTTGCCCGGCTGCTCAGTTTGGGAGGGCGACCTGATCTGGGTAGTGTCTGGGTGGTATGATGCATCTTCCACTTCTTATGATGGACTTCACTGCTGAGAGGGATAATCAGCACCTTTGAAATTTTCTTGTACCCTTCTCCTGCTCTGTGCCTCTCTACCACTTTATCTCTGACTTGTTTTGAAAGCTCCTTGGTCTTCATGGTTGCTTTGTTGGATCACTATGTGAGTTGCAGCTTGAAAGTCTTTATATACCTTTATATATTATTACAAGTTAAACCACTTTGAGTACACACAGGCTGAAACCATTTCACAAATTTTGTGACCTTTCAAACAAATCATTTGCACCTGAGCTGATTTAGGGCTACAATAGCAAAGGGGTTGAATACTTATGCAACTGAGATTAATCTGTTTTTCTCTGTAAATCTTACTTATTTATATTCAATATGCACTTTTTAACTTTATCAATGTGGAGTAGTTTGTGTAGATTCGACATGTAAAGTCTAATTTGAAAGCGTCGTGGAGTACGCTCAGGTGCCAACAAAATGTGAAAACTTTGCAGGTGGGTGAATACTACTGCAAATCACTGTAGGTCATAACTTAGTTAATTGACTAATTACAGGAATACCTTATTTAACTGACTAATACCACGTTTCATTAACTAATTTAGGGCCTGCCTGGAATAAAGAATTAGGAGGTGCCATATCCATTGTAAAGTATAGCGAGGGCAGAGCTATAAACTTTTTTATTATTATTTATTTATTTATTTATTTTTTTAATTCAGGCCCAGTCTGGAATGGGCCTCGAGGGCCTGTGGTGCGCTACACTGGAGTATGGAATGGACGTGTTTTGTTTCCTTTATTTTTTGTTTTCTGAGGGAAAATAGTTCCTCAGAGCTACATAGTGTTAATATTAAATTGATATTACTTCCAGATGGTGGTGATTAATTCACATGTAGGTTACCAGGTATTATATTGCCATGTTTTCATACCACACATATCATTTAACTAAATAGATCTATATTAAACATTAACCATCCACATGGAACAATCTATACATGGTTGTTTTGTGTGTTTAATGTGGTTTATTATGGTGCCTCAGGATTTTCCAAGAAGAAAATCACCTCAGTAAATCAGGCAGGTTTATTTAACGTACTCCCTTAACCCGCCCTGCCGGATTTCCTTGATGTGCCAATCACAGCAGTTAACAATGAAATGCTTTTCCTAAGAATCCATCATGAGAAAGACAAGGGCATACTTCCTTTCCACATACAAAAAGGCCCTGTTGCAAATGTATCCAGTAAGTTTAATGACCTGAACACTAAGCACCTCCATGTATACTATATTAAATTGTATTATATTATATTACTTACTGTGTAAAATAGGAGCTTTTATTTTTTAATTTTATTTTTGTGATTTTTTTAAAAGTATGAATTTATGTTTAAATGTTTTCATTGCTCAGTATATATTTTTGCATGAGATATTCTATACATCTATAGGGATATACATGTGTTCATTTAATTTGTTAAGTTTACTCTTACAGGTATCCGTATTCATGTTTTTTTGTAATTGCTCTTATTTGAAATCATTGTCATCCATTCATCGCACTTACTACTGGCTCATACTGGACTTTACTTGTATAAGTAAATACTGCTCTTAGTGGAACCTGCTCTTACATGTAATTATTTACTGTATTCTCTATTTTATGCTCTTATTTGAATCTTTTGCTACTGATTTTATTGTACTTTACAACTTCTCTTATCTGTAATGTGATATTCTGTAAAGTGATATTATGAAATGTGATACTTTACAATGTGATATTTTGTAATGTGATACTTTGTACTGTGATATTTTATAACAATTGTAAGTCATCCTGGATAAGGGTGTCTACTATGAAATAATAATAATAATAATAATAATAATAATAATAATAATAATAATAATAATAATAATAATAATAATAATGTTGTTGAAGCTGACACCCTGGGATCCTTCAAGAAGCTGCTTGATAAGATTCTGAGATCAATAAGCTACAAACAACCAAACAAGCAAGATGGGCGAATGGCCTCCTCTCGCTTGTAAACTTTCTTATGTTCTTAATAATAATAAGTACATATTCCATATGTATTTATGGGTCTTGAGATCCTGCAAATCATTTTTAAGAGAGTATTATCTGAACAGCAACATGAGAGACACAGATCAGTGTATACCTACATCCTACATTGGCAGGGATTTCATCTTCATCATTGAGGTAAGTTTTGATGTCTCCTCCTTTCCTTTATGTCTTACCCTTAACAAAATGAAAAAAGCTTTACAAAATCATAACAGCAATTTTCAGTCAGATGTGAAAATGTTATGTGAGAACTTCATAATCAAAAAGCCCATTATGGTATATTTATTTAACTCTATGCCTAATAAAGTATTGCTTGTGAGAGGTACACTAATAACTGTAATCAAAGACCGATTGTGACAGAAAAATAACCAATGATTTTGGAAACTACTTTTCCAGCTATTTTGGACAGGCCATGGAAAATGATATTTGGAGGCCTTTCACTTGAAAACAAACCACTGACCAATTTCAAAAGAATGAAAATGTCTTAACTAAATGGTTCCTAAAAGGTTTTTCTGTCATTATTTAAATCTGCTTAAATTAAATCTTAAAATGGTCAATAACTGAGCTTTTACTGGAATAACATATAGACTGCCACCACTGTATATCCAGCTGTAAAGCAGTTTGTAAGGCCTCCCTCCCCTAGTAACCAATAAGAAGAAAATGTATCAGATTACACTGAAGGGATGACTACATTATATGTGGTTTTATGAAGATATTTCAGCATGATGTACCAGTATTTGAGCTAAAAATCAGATAAAACACCAAGCAACATCAACACTGAAAAACAAAATACCACAGCATTTTAAAGTATCTTGGTACATTTTGGGATTTGAGATACTGGGCTAAAATATAGACCTGAAACAATCATGCACACTAAAGAAGCCTGGTGAAATAGGTGATATGTTATCTTCTTTTCTCTTACATCTATTATTATCCACAAGGAGGGGTTCGCTAGACTAACTGACAAGTTATGGCAAATACCCGCCAAAGTATTACAGCACATCTTACCAGATCAAAATGGTAAAAAAGCCAACAATGCCAGAATAACTCCTCCTAAGGATCCAAGAGAGACGAGTAGGGCCAGCTGCTCATACTGTTCTTCGCTTTCAACTAAATGGACAAAAACACATTATTAATAAAAGCAAATAAAGGCATCAAATTGGAATCATCAATCCACCTCTCTGATCATTTTTATGCTTGTGTGCCTTTCCAAGTGTTTTTACGAGGCACACTGTGACAGGGTACACCCGCCCCTGTGCTTATTTGTATTATTTTCGGATTGTTTTGTGTGTTGTTATTGGTGTAGGTGTGGGTGTGTAGATTATTGGGTTGCAGGAAAAGATGTTAAAATCGTCCCTGCAACAACACATGGGAATGTGGCTGGAGCCATGAGTTGAATAAGTGATTAAATAATTAATTAAGGCTCCAGCCACAGGTGTATAAATAAGGTGATCACGGGTGTTAGCTTGGTTACTGGTGTTGAGAATTAATGTCAGTTTAAGCTAGTGAAGGATGAGAATTATTGTTGGTGAAGGTGAAGGTGAAGGAGAGGGTTTGTGTGTTGTGCTGGTGTGTAAATATATATATATATATATATATATATATATATATATATATATATATATATATATATATATATATAAGAAATAACCTATGACAGGGTGTGCGGTAAGACAATGGGTGCGTTGTGAGGCTGCTTATAAAATGGCTACATTTTTTTAAAATAATTACACAAACTAGCTTTAAGGAAAAAATAAGAAATACATTATGTATCCTTCCACTGAGAAAAAATAGTCCCTGAAGACTGTTTGATTGTAACATATATTTGGTACTTTTTTATTTGCCATAAACATAACATTGAACTTTTCCATTTATAGTAACATTGAGATGAAATGACATTTGTGAATTGAAAGCAGACTGATTTCCCACATCTGAGGGAGGATTCATGGAACAGCCAAACACTGCACTGGCACTCGAGGGAGTTTTTTTTTTTTTTTTTGTAGGAAATGATCCTACTCTGGCTTTGCGGTCTTCAAGAGAAGCTGACCAATCATTTCTGAGGCTGTTTTCACACCTAGGTTGTAAACCAGCATTAGATGATATGTGGACTAAACGACTTCCGTGTCAGTTTGCGCAGTGCCGCAGTCCTTCCGTCCACAGCGAGCACAATAGAATTCTATGCCGAACCGACCTGAAGCCCAACGGTTGTGTCAGCAGAGAGCAGGAGAGATTTTAATTTTGTTTTAAATATGTTTCTGAAATCAGAGGGTAGTGGTGAGATGTATCTGTTGTGTCGAATTTAAAAATGGCATACTAAGCTAGTCAGTTTTATAAGGCAATATTTAGCTTAATAAGAAGATGCCGCTGTTGCATATATATTACATGCTGAGTGAGACTAGCGTCGTGATTTCTCAGATGGCTTTTGAATAGTGTTACTGCTACTGCTTGCCTCAGAGTTTTCTTTGTTCTGTTCTCTGACTAAATAAATACCACAGTATACTTGCCAGTTTTTCCGTAATTCTTAGTGACAGAGATGAAAAAAAAAGATTGTTGAGTGATTTAAATGCTGTTTCAGTTGTATATTGACATGTTTACTATTAAGGCATAGTAATATTAATAGATCAGGTAAGTAAGTTGGTCTATGATGTCATAGCCGTGCACTAAGACAATTATTACTGCGGTCATGTGATCGTGTTCAGCCAATCACAGCACTTAATTTATCCAAGCCACGTGCATAGACCTACAGTAATTTGAATGTGCGTGCGGCTAAAATTACAGGTAACTTAATGATGATACACTAACAATGAACTAATAATAATTTTGCATTAATGTATATAGTGCACATAAGTACAGTATTGTCATTGTCACGATAAAAGCAAACTTGTGTTTTTCTTTCTTAATGATTCTGCATTTACATAAAGGAACTTGTGCTAAACTGGGTTTTACATCAGTGATCTGCAATAAACACACAATATTAAAATACCTGAACAGTGGGAATATCATAAAACCATTTCCATACATGAAATATACATTTACAGTACAATAAGCCATCATTGACTTATTCAGGTGTTCCTTTATGGATCAGCATACACAGTTTAAGAAAAAATATTGTTTTTATTATGAAGGTACCACTAATGTATAGCATCCAATAAGTTTGATTACTTTATTATACTGTTTCACAAAATCTTTTTTTTTTTTTTTCATTTCTTTGGTTGTATATTTAGAAAATGTTTTGGCCCTACCTACCCTATTTTATTCCGCACCATAACTGGAACCACAACATCAATTTATTTTGGCCCAGTCACGTTGCAACCTATTAATAGAACTTTAAATAAACACATAGAGTAGAATCCTGTACATTTAAAAGGAGTAATTGGTTTCCCGGGTCATGTTTGTTGAAACAGTTTCTAAGGATGAAAGGTTGTTTTATTTTCTAACATCTACACTTTTCAAGCTCTACTATAGGATGTTTCCTTTGGCACTACGATGTAACCGCTGATGGTGAGCTTCAATCCCAATTTTCTTTCTTTTTATTTATTTATTTATTTTTTTCAATCGCAGCATGACATTTACAAACTGTAGCCAAATCTAATTTAAATTCAGAAGCTTGACCTTTTTATCTACAGAGATTTTCACATTACGTAAGATTTACTTAGGAAAAGTTTGATTTTTCTAAAAGGAAAAATCAAGATGTTAATAGTATTCAAAAATGGTAAGTCCTTTTAAAGAGTAAGTAGCAAGGTTTTGAAAAATATAGTGTTATACGTCCCCACAAGCTGCTACAACTGTTTAAATAATGTGCCTGCAATTTTTTTTCACTGTTAACATCCTGACAACTTTTTACACTTATAACTTTAAAGTCTGTTTCAAAGCTCTTTTCAAAATGTCTGCTCTAGTGCACTAGGGTTTGAGGTCTGTCCTCTAAATCAGTGGTTTTCAACCCCGGTCCTGGGGACCCCCTGTGTCTGCTGGTTTTCATTCCAAATCAGCAACACGTGGGGATGTGTAATGCTATATTTTTCGGAACCCGCTACTTACTCTTTAAGCTTCACACTTTACATGACAGTTGACTATATTTCTATAACATTACTAGTTTTACCCGTCTGGTAAAAACTTTGCATTAGTTTAAGTACTGAACAGTCATACTGTACTAACATTTACCTTTCGATTCTGAAGTTGAAGAATGATCTGTATTTTCTGTGTGACTCTGTGTACTGCTTTCAGACTCCTCTGGTTTAGGAGTTGGTTCTAATGTACAAAATACAAATGTGGTTAGTTTATATGTTGGAAGTGTATCATTTTCTTCCAACTGTTTAAAGAAATTTTACAGAAAGTTGATCAAATCAAACCAACAAGTTGCTGAAAACATTTCCTTCTGTTACACTGAACAAGAAATGGTTTGCTTGATCACAAGGATACCTGTACTCTACATGAATATATTTGATTCATCAGTACAAAATGAACTGGAAGATTCCACTTTGAATGGCATCTCTTGTGTTGAGAATATTATTTTGATCACCCAGCTAGGTGACTGAACAGCAATTTTGATGTCTGGGGTAAACATTTTAGATGAGGATTACGTTTATGTATAGATTCTCCTAGAAGCGTGATGTTCCTTGAGAATTTGCCCCTATTGAAGCAACAATGTGCACCTTATATTTACCCCAGATGACAAAACTCATTTTAAAAGAACCGAAGTAACAATAATTTGTATAAAGTAAATAAACATGTATGGTATCTATACAAATAAAAAATATATATATAAAAAAAAAATATCTTTCTGGGATTCATTTAAGTTTTCCAGACACCTGACAGGCACTGTGTACAAAGATGCTTACCAAGCCAAGGAAGAGCTTTGATTTCAGTGCTCCATTAAACTCCAGTTTCCGTTACCCAATAAATCCATTGCTCTCACTTGGATTATGTGAAAATGACCAGCTAAAACATCTGTTAATTCTGTTGTGAGATGTGTAGCTTCCACCTGTGTTACATAAATAAAACAGATGCATAAACCAACCGCTCAAAACAAACAGACACCCCCTGCTCAAGAAGAACTTCCTAAATTGAAGTTAAATTGAAAGCGAAATAAAAAATAAAATACAATCATTCTTTCAAGGTATTTATTGTTGTATTTTTCTTTATTGTTCTACTAAATCTGCTATTTTAATGTACAGAATGTTTGATTTTTAAAGGTATGTTTGCTTTTAAATGGACCTGTATATAAACCTAAAAGGCGGTTTATTTAAATTATTTATTTATTTAAGTGCTGCTGAGACACTGCAGTCTGTGACCGTGAGATAACTCACTTCAACAACATGCAGCTATGTTTTGTTCAGCAGTGGCATTATTTCAAAACACAAGATTTTGAATTTGGATATCCTGACTAAATAAAGCTACCAGGTGGTTTCATGAACAGCAAAATTCTTATTTACTTCATTTCCTTCCACCTATTTATAGTAATCTATTGAAAGACATTGTTTTCAAAGTCTGTTTGTTATGAATAAAACAGTTTTGATAATCACAAACCTGTTTTAGACAGTTCTAGGTTTCTTTAATAACAGTCTGGTAAAGTTACCCAACCTTAATTATAAACTGTTTTTTAAATAATGGTATTCTTGAAAAATGGTAAAATAAATAAATAAATAAATAAAATACTACTACTACGACTACTACTAATAATAATAATAATAATAAATACAATAACATAATCTTACTGTCTATCCTCATGTTTTCTGTTGCATGAAACTGAGATAACACCTAGGTTACAGTACTTCCCACTTGATTAGCCACATACAGTAGAGAACCCGAAAAACTAACTAAGTTTACAAATACAGTATAAGCTTTTATGTTAGATTACTAACTCCAACCCACAAATATTACTACATTATCTATCACTTTACTGTTTTAGTCATGTATCTACAGTATTTACATATCGAATCAGGATATCAGAAGGGGACCAACCAAATGAAACAAATATTCCATCTGCTGGAATAGCTGATGCACTAGCTACACGTAGGGAATGCATTGTGCTTGCTGTGTGGACAAAGCAGTCCCTACGCTACCATCTTGCACAAAGCTGCAAAGTGGAAAGGAAACATAAACAAGAACTAAAAGCGGAATATGCAAAGTGACTGAAACATTTTCTTCTATAACGTTCCAGCTGTATTGCTGACTCCTTTTTTTCTAGTAGTTTCTGTTTTGCACTTGTCAACAAAGGGGAAACAATTGAAACCTCAGCATTTGTCATCTGACCACAAACCACAGGTAATTGACCTTCTAAAACTCACCACAGACCAGGACCTTGATTCCATAGGCTTGTACTGGACCTGAAACCTCAGGGGGAAAGAGCTCTCTTTGGGCCAGGTGGCAGGATACTCCCAGTACACTCGCAGTCGTCTTGGGGAACCATGGACAGGCTCTGCTGAGACTTGCTCTGGGGATCTGGCTTCACTGCAGGACAACAGAACACAAACATTAGGTTAGGTGTGCTACGCTAAGCCAAGGCTGCCCTACTGACCACAACAAGCAGAAGCTTGCCATTTGAACCACCAGGCAGTCGTTGCTCTTAAGCAGATGATAAATGAGGGTGGCTTGCCATATTATAATTTCACTCCTCGAGGAAAGGGAATGTTTTCCACCTAATGTAGCATATAATATGGGACACCCTTCCTCAAGATAACTGAGTGGGCATTAAGTTATAAAAAATGAGGTTATGCTAGCTAATAAATCAGAAATGTCTGCAAAATTTGTGTTGCAATCCGTCAAACCCATTGAGAGACCACGAGGCTACAAATGATTAGGTATATGGGATGATGAAGGGACTTATACTGTCAGTGCACTAGTAATTAGAGATTATTTTTCATAATTAAAGTGATTTCTGTAGTACATTTAAAAAAAAAATGTTGCTTTCAATAATGAGCAAATCCAAACACAATGTATATGTTATATATTAGTTTAAAGAAGGTGTAATACATTTAATACATTTTCACACTATAAGTAACAAAAGTATGTACTTAGTGCAGCTACAATCCATAGGCCTATGTGTCTTTGTTATTGATAAACAGAAATCAGCTTTCATATCCAGCTTTGAAAATGGACAAACACAAACATTTCTGGCATTTAAGTCACGAAGATTCCTCAGAAAAAAGGATAACTAGTAGACATTCCCTCCATTTAAGTACGCAAGTACAGTATCTCATTATTATTAAGCTAACATATTGCAACAAATCATCCAAGCAAACCTTAACGAAAAAAATCAATTTGAAAAAATACTTATTTTCTGAGAATCTTGCCCAAAGTATAATAACAAACAAATAACAAATCTATAGAAAAATAATAAATATTGATGTTACAATCTGCATGAGCCTCATTATTTAACAGAAATATCAGATAGTGTACGTTTTTGTCTATCTGCAACTACAACAGACTTTTGTTTTGCAATGTAAAGTGTAATAAAGTTTCATACTGCATGTAATTTGCTCCTGCATAATCATTTTGAGAATTTTTCCCAGTGTGTGGTGAAAGCACTTTGCATCAACAACATACCAGCAAGCAGTCTCACATATGGAAATATTGTTAGAAAATGTTCATCTAGTTTCCAAGGAACTATTATATAAGATTCAGAGTAAGTACATACAGTATGTTTGAGGCATAGCTCCTGCATGCTGAAAGTGTAGACATGCTTACATGTGAACACTGCCTAATTCATGCTTTCCTGAGGTGGTTACACCAGACTGATATGAAAGTTTTAATTGTAGTTCTAAAGTACTTAATTGCTCACATAACTGTAGTGTTGGCATATTAGCAAAATGGTATTTTTCCATTTATTTTGGCTAGGACAAAAATACAATGTTTTTTTTTCTGTATAACAACATAAAACACTGTACAAAAGATTAGATATTGTTTAAGAAAACAAACAAACAGTCTGAAGACTCATTAAAGGATTCTGAATTCTAAGCCTGAAATGAAACGTGTTTGCAAAAAACATTTTAAAAAAAGTATTCAATTGAGTTTACCAACTTACCAATATCAAGGAACTGTATTCTAGACAAGGTAAATGTGGATCCAAGAGGGTTCACTTCAGTGATGTTAACCACATAAGAAGAGTGCCAATTTTTGGGGTTTTTATGGTGCACACATTTGTTCTGAAGAAGTCCTGATGACATGTCTCGCTTCGCTTTAGAGGCATGCCTAAACAGAACAAAACAGTGGTGTTATTATTAATATTAATAACTAAATACATACCTTTTTGTTTTGTTTTGTAAAGAGTTTAATATGGGACAAAAATGGGCAAGGCAAACATTATGTCCACCATTTGGGAACTATAAAATGAAACAACTGCGGTTTGAAAAGTCGACATCAAAGCAAGAAAAATAAAAGCTCTTGGAAATGTTTTCCGTTGTTTTCACGGTATGTTTTGGATGTTTTATTTCTATTTCAAAAGTACTATTTGGCATCTGTTGTAAAGCACATTATAACAGTTGGAGTTGAAGGATGGATAACTTGTTACTTTAATTCAGCCATACCTTCAAAAGTAGATAAACAATGTGTGACAGGGCAGAGGCCCTGCACATGTGTTGTGTTGAGTTGGCAGGGAAGGACTTAATCTCTCCTGCCAACTCCATGTGAAATGTGGCTGGAGTGAATAATTGAACAATTGATGATTAATTAGGTTGTGGGGTGAAGAGTTTTGGTAGGGTAGGGACTGTGTTGGTGAGACCGTGAGTGAAGGTAATGCCCAGCCTGACGATAAAAAGGATTTGTATTTTTGTATTGTCTAAACCTTTATTTGGCCCTTGTGACTTTTCTTTGTTTACGGTGAAATAAAAGTGTGCAAAAGCACCTTTAAACTGCAGCTTCTGTCTCTGGGTCTGCTTCCTGACATTCACCAGCCTGGGCTGTGGCGCTATCCTTTCACACAGCATAAGCTAGCACTCTTGTTTATGTATTACCAAAACCTTTTACTTATTATTATTATTATTATTATTATTATTATTATTATTATTATTATTATAATAATAATAATAATAATAATAATAATAATAATAATAATAATAATAATAGTGCACACAACTGGCATTTGGTTTATAGAGACAGAGATCAAATTAAAAGGTTCTGACATAAATTGTGCCTATTTTTCATTTGGAGTGGAAGTGAGGCGAACAATATTATGAGCATGCTTTGTGTTGCCTGCCTTGGCATGAAAAGCTTTAGAAGTCCCGTATTGTTTGCTGTTGATATGTATAGAGTTCAACTTATTGAAATAGAAAGCTGTTTAAGAAGTGGTCTCTGCTATCCCACTTCCAGGCATATATTGCTGATTTACCATTTGCCTAATGAATATCACCCAATGATTCCATCCCCTCAGTCAGACAACAAGTGATCATTTTACAATAATGTTAAGTTGGTGGGCTCTAAAAAGATTTCTACAAAAGCAAGTTGAAGGTTATTGGGGATGAGAAACCAGCAGTTACAGTAATACATCAATACAGGGTTTCCCAGCTAAAGCAGATGTTCAAGAGAAGAAACTGAATAAATTACAAAAGGAGCGATCTTTGAATTATTAGACACGCTACTCTTCAGCTGAATAGCAGCCAACCCTTGCTGGTATTTTCTTCTCATATAGCCAAGCGCATATACAGTGTCAAACATTATGGACTACTGCCCTGCACACATTGTGAACACATCATGGAATGTGTTGTGTTAGATTGATGAAACTTGAAGTCACTCATATTTCTTATATTCATATACTAGGACAGCACTGTAAACAAGACCCAGGTCTCTGTGGGATTTCCTAGTATACCGGTATGTTTAAAAATGCAACCTTCTTAGCAGGCTTATTTGGCAGACAATAAGGACCAAAACTGAGGCAAAATTTTATATAATTCAGTTTTATATCATTCACAGGTAACAGAATCTGTACTACATATCTCTCCTCTTAGTAAGCTGAGCTATTGAGTGTCTTTTTCCATTAAATGTCAACTAGACATTTAAGTAGCAGATACTGTTTCACAAAAGCACAAAACATAATAAAAAGGTGTCTGTTGGAGTCCTAATGGCATAACAAAACATAATACTGTACTGAAAAAACTACAAAAACAAATTCATCTTTTATACATATACATAAAACTTCAAGTTAAAGTTTTACGTATATGTATGTTAAAGTATAAGACGTTGACAGGACAAAAAGTTTGCATTAGTTTGCATTAGCTTAACAAATGTGTACTGTCAACAATGTTTTACTCATAAGTGGATTTAAAGGAAATTTAAAAATAGCTCAATTAAATAAAAACACTAAATACCTTCCAAATTATTTGCTTTTCAAGCTTTCACTAGGCAAATTGTTACTTATTAGAAATGTTTTCCATACATTCATTACCTTTATTTGTGTGCTAACAAAACCTGAAAAATAAATATTCAGTGCTTTTTCTGCCGTGTTGTTTAATTTGCCCTGGCATTTGTATTATTTTTTTTTGTAATATCATTATATTGACTACCTACTCATTTTGGAAAAATACTGCTGTTGCATTGTGCCTGAGTTTTTAATTAATTTAGATTCTCATTTTAGCCATTGAAAAACAAAAACCTAGAGGTATAAATTAGTGGCAGTTACCGTGCTGTGTTTTGAATGCAGTTTATTCATATTGTCACTTTACAGTGCTGGCAGGATGCAGCCTGCTTGTTTCTCTCCGGTCGACTGTATAATTATTAAAAGCGAACTCCACCACCGCAGGTACTTTGTACTCTCCATGTTGTTGTTGTTTTGTTTTTTCGTGTCTGTGACAAAACTCAAAAATCACTATTTTCCTCAGTATTTTCTGTGATCAGTGATCTGAAATCTGTCTTTGCTTCCGCCTACACATTTTGATTCCCGGCTCCCTGCTGCTTGTGACGTTATGATCACAGAATGGTGCTATAAGCTAGAAAGGTGTTTTCTATTTCCTTAGCAATGGTCTTAACAACCATGGCAGGCACATGTGTTTGTGCAAAATGATAAGATGACTGCATGTATTAGAGAGGGGCTGCGTGTATTGAAAATGAAATAAGTTTGTTACTGATTTTATCAATTAACATCGGTACCCTTTCCACTCCTCACTTCATCACTGCTTGGTGTAAATATTCATAACAAATACGTTCCTTTAAAAGTATACCATAAGGCTAGACAATGATAAAGGTAATTGCTGAAATGTTTGTTTACAGGTACATTGGTAGGTTTGACAGATAATACATGGCATTTGAATGTATTCTTTAAAGAATGAATCTCCCACCTGAAGGTTGAAATGTACTCAGTAGGCAGAAATGTCTTCACATTTTGCTCCCAGGAACAGCAGATGCTGTAGTAATTTGCTGCTATGCAGTGGATTCTCAGTAATGCTGGACCATCTGTGTGTTTAAATGAACAACAAATGAACACTGCTAAGTTTCAAGGGTTTTCAAATCACCCCAACATATCCTAACATTTTCTATATGAAAAAACACAATAAAATACCCCTTGTGAAGATAAGTTCCTTATATCTCAATGTATTGGCCCTGTATACAAGTTTCAGGGCATTTGCATTACTAGGTTGCAGTTTACCTTGCTGTTAAAGAGCTCATATCTTGGAAATTAAAAAACACGTCTATGGATTTTTAGAGAATCATAGAATATCGCAGTGTACACCCTGTAAAGTCACTGTCTATACTTTATTGTAGCATTTAGTAGACCAACATTAGGTCTGCGAAACCAGCTAAAGATTACTTTTTATATAAAAGGCCTGCATATTAGTCCCCTCCATGTTATTTTGTCCTAACCATTTGGTCCCAAGTAGAAACTAATTGCTGTCAACCATGATAAAAGGAGAACTGTTAAAGGAAATGTGATGATGTGTTAAAGATACAATTCTCTCAGCCTTGTGCAGAAATAAACACAGTACAACACACCTTTACAGGTAACCTACACTGCTATACTGCTGTACTGCATGCTTATCAGTCACACAGACAGTATCTGGTATATGTTTAATTTACGTGACAGAACATTTAAAAACTTCCATAATCACAGACAGATGGGGCTACACTGCATTTTGACTAATTACAGTACAAATACAAACACAATTTTTCTGAGAGGAATAAAAAAAAGAAACAGCTTAGTTATTGCTAATATTACACAATTAAAATAAACTTTATAAAGGGCCCTTGACCTTTTGGAACTTTAAGACAGAATAGTATTTCAAGTGGATTTAGTGCTGTGGTAAATAATATACTCCTAAGTATCCAAACGTGGAAGAACTAGATGCAAAGCCCAAATCCAAATCTGGGAAACAGCTCAAAAACTGTTTGTGACAAATTGAGCAATTTTTAATTGAAGACATCTGAAGCTTGAGATCATCCATATAACAATAACCCACCAAGTCAGCATAGTTAAATATAGGGCTTTCTCTCTTTAATAGTAGTTCAAAGTAGTTTCGAAAGTAAACATTTGCAGTTCCAGAGCAATAGGACAATGCAATCAGGAAAACGAATACCTGGCTTTGTCCTTGCTGGTTTTAAAATAGTTTGCAGATGTCTGTTTTTCTTGGATGCAACCTTTAACTTGACTTCAAATAACTTAACAGAAAGGTTTTGAAACACTTTGAAACTTTATAATGCTGCCAGATATTCTTATCTCAAATTAACCTGTTCTAAGATGTGATTTAAAAGAAAAACAGGACAGCTTCAAATGCTTTCTTTGTTTATGTTGTTATATAAACTTAATTATCCACTGGGGACATATTCTTATTTTAGTTTAAGCAGCTCATCAATGCTGGGCTGACGTATTGCAGGCTGTAGTATTCATGGAAGGCAGTGCAATTTGGTGTGTACAGTAGGTGCGGCAGCCAGCTATGCATTAGAGGTGTTGTCGGATGTCATTTTAGAAACCTGTCGTGGTCATGTAATATCATTAGTGGCACCACCTATACTCCTTGAAGGTACCTATTGTCTTTGTGCTATACAGCACTGTCCTGTCATGACAACTTTTGATTCTTCAGGTTAGTCAGTCATCAAAAACATGATTTAAAAAAAAAAAAAACTTTACTGTGTCTATTTTAAATGACCGAACAAAAACATGACAAATATGCTGAAAAATAAAATATTTGAGACGAATAATCCTTTATAAAAGTGTACCACAGTAAAAGCATAACAAAGTGTAATAAAGCCCAGTGAAAGCATGGTACAAAGAATACAGCATTGTAAAGAATAGCGAATTTGTAAAGTATATTAATAAGCGTGGCAGACCAGGATAAACTATGGTCAGTGCATTGCATAGCCATGGGAAAAGCATGGTAATACTGCAAAAATACCACACAAAAATACTGTGGTACACTTTTAAAGGGCCATTTGGCTGGGAAGTGGATTTTTGTCTTTACCCTTACACTGATGACCATGTAATAAGAAAAGTACTTGATCTATGTAAAATAACAATGTAAATCCTAGTGCTCAACAATAAACAATCTCTCTCCCATCTTTATCTTCAGGAAACCAAAGACTGTTGGGAACTGCCCTTCCTCTTGCCAATAGACCATGGCATCTAGAAACTTACTGCACAATACTTAATCGGTGGTTGTTTAAAGAGACAGAAAGTGGCTCAGAACCTGTAATATTGTGTGTGTTTCATGTTGGGGTGGGTTTTACAGTTAAACAGCTTTAAGCAATCCATTGTTTTCTAGTTTTCTAAGCATGAGAAAACATGAAGTATGTTGTCTTATTTTCAGAAAAGCTAGTTTCCAAATTTCCAAGATAGTTCAGAATCATTGTAACATGTTTGTTAACTTTACGTGCAGCTGAAGGTATTGTCAATTACTCAGTGATAACTGCGGCAGAAAATGGGTATCATAGAAAAAACATAAAGCTGCATGCAAGACACTGGCCAATAAATGGTGTACTACATCATGACTATATTGAATTCCTAAACAAAATGAAGAAAGTTGGGGAGGATATACAGGGTGATTAGAAAGTAAGTTTACCACATCAATAATATGGTGTGTTAATGTGGTAAACTTACTTTCTAATCACCCTGTATATATGCTGTTATTACCTTTGACCAGATATCAAGATCAGCTGAGCCTTGAATTCTTGAACAAAATTACAGAGGCTGCACTGAGAAATTACAGCCCCTGGACCTAGGCTGAAAAAGGACCTAGGGTTTTGAAATGGCAAGAAATTTGGCAGTGATTAACCAACAAACCAGGTCCAGCAAAATCCTGTAAATTTGACTAATTTACAATAATACTGTGGAGTACTTAAAGAGACTTGGGGTCTAGGGTTTAAGGCTCATTTGGTGCAGGTATTCATTAACCAGTGTGAGCATGTCATGTTGATAATTCCCTGATAAAATAGTACATGTTGGTATTAGGTTGTTTTGACTAGCACTCTAGGCTGAGCATGGAGGATTGTTACAGGCGTGGCGTATGTAAATCAATAGAGATAGAGAAGTAGACAGGTTCAATAAATAGGATGGAAAAAAAGGAGTTGAGACTGTGCTGCGGGATTGACATTGGATGAGCCTGTGCAACTGTGACTGTTGCACCCAACGTCTGTGTAGGTCAAATAAAATGTGTTTTACCCTACCAGTAGAATTAAGGGATTACTAGTCTCTATACATCTTCCTGAACCCCTCCACACCTGACAGGCCCCTTACTTACCATTATATTTTATGTAACTTGTGCTAAAGAAGGTCCTTAGCCATTTACGTGACAACTAAATGAGCGGTTCTTGAGATAACTGTAACACTCTAAATCTCTAAAACAGGTCTCTATTGTGTACTATCAAAGGTTAATGTCATATGAGACCCTGCTTTATTCTAAACAACACACTTCCTTTGGATACAACGGGCTTGCACAAACATCACAGGGATTAAACTAGAAACCCTCAGTGCGTGGGTAATTCAATTAAGCTCAGCAAAACAGGCTGGGGATAGGGGTGCATGTACCAGTGACTTACATCCAAGCCTCAGTGTGGTGGCTCTCAGGAGCTGCCCTTCTTGTCGTGACAGCTGTAGTTGCCTTCCATTGTGGAGTCTGAATTGGTCAGGATGAGATTCCCGTTCTGTAAGACTGCAAATGAGGAAACAACTTCGAGTGCCATTCAGTCTCCACTCCACTGCAGAGCTGTCAATACAAAAGAGGAATCAAATGAAAATTACACCTAAATTTGTATTGGCTATCCATGTAAGCTTAATCATTTTCATTGGCAAAGAAGTGTTGATTTTGGTTGACTTTCTTTTGAAGTTATGGTTGCGTTTTGAAGTTATGGTTGATTTTAGTTGATAATAGATTCTGAAAAAGTACAATGCTTGCTCAGTAGCCCCATTTAAACCATGACATGGTGAATCCACACCAAAAAGACCTGATTAACAAAATGCCAAGCACTGCACATCTAAATAACAACTAAATGGATCATGAGCATATTTATAAATAGGAAGATAAATAACAATTCCTAGAATTGCTATGTAAGAAATTAATCAAGAAACAGTCTAACATATATGTAAGCTCCCCTTCTTTTCTCAAATGCTATAGAAATGCATATATTTGTGGTAAGCGGAATGGTTGAACTTTCATGCAGTCAGCATATTATTATTATTATTATTATTATTATTATTATTATTATTATTATTATTATTAACAAACACTATTTTACAAAAGTTTAGTTTTTTTCTGAAGATGCTGCTATTGTCAAATATTTTACATCATACAATACCCTTACCCATATGGAAAAATACCTACGTTACCCATTTCTGGAAGCACTGCACAAAAGAGTTACATTTGATCCTATTCTTCCATACTGGACATCTGAAACTTGGCAAGAAAGAGCAGATAGTTAATAGAGCTAACTACAAACCAGGCAAGCCCCAGTGTATGCCCCTAGAGAGCATAGTTCTGCTTTGCCAGACCTTATGTAACACTAGGATGGCTAATCCAGTCCCTGACTTTGGCTTAACACAACCACATGGCAAAAGATAATCCGTTTTCATGAACAAGTACAAATAAACCGATAAGTAAACTGATAACTGACAAGGATAACATTTCTTTTTGGGAGTAGTAGAAGGACAAGAATAAAAAACAAAATGTCTTTATCCATGCTCATGCTCAATCCTCAAACAGACCTGTAGCGGAGTGTCCGCCCTATATATTGATTTATTATTATTTGTATTTTTGTTTTGCGCAGATAAAAGCGGCGTATTTATTGTTGATTTTATAATTTCAAAACCTCGTGAGGATGCGTGGCTGATCAGCTACTGATTATTTAACTAGCTGACAGTCACGCATCCTTACTAAACTCGTGCAGACTGTGGCGAGGGTAATAAGATAATTAGCAGCTAGTTAACCCGTCGGCCAGAGTCTGCACGAAGTTTAGTAAGGATGCGTGACTGTCAGCTGGTTAAATAATCAGTAGGTGATCAGCCACGCATCCTCACAAGGTTTTAAATTATAAAATCAACAATAACTGCGCCGCTTATCGCCGCATACAAAAATACAAATAATAATAAATCAATATATAGGGCGGACACTCCACAAGACTCATTTGCTTTTCTCCATCACTTTCAACTGAAGGAAAGGTTTGCAATTGATAATGTAGGTCATATGGTTTAGTAGTATGGCAGACAAGTACCAAACAGGCTCAAAAGTGGCTATACAGTATTACAATTAGAAAAAAAGAGGAGTCATTATTAACATAAACACTGTAAAGAGCTGGGACAAGAACTGTGCTTCATGTTGTTTGTCCAGATCAAACTGTATCACCACCTGCAAATAAAAATAGAGCAGCTTCCTGTGAAACTCTGTACTTTGAACACTAGAATTACTAATGGGACTGAAAGAGGTGTGAACTTTGTGAATCAACAATCTGTTACAAAAAAGAAAAACCAAATACAACTCATTAAATTATTACAGTGCATTACTCTAAAGATCATAGTACAACCATTAGCAGACCCACACCACCAGCAGAGGCAACAAATATTGCATAATGGTACTGCCCCTTCTACAGACATGGTAGCAGGACACTGCATTATATTACTAGAGCTTTTGGAAGAATCAGGCTGTTCGCTTGCATCGACAGCCTTTTGCTTACAAGCTCACATCGAGCAACATGATTTTTGC
The DNA here is from genome assembly GCA_030684275.1 of Acipenser oxyrinchus oxyrinchus. Classification (NCBI taxonomy): domain Eukaryota; kingdom Metazoa; phylum Chordata; class Actinopteri; order Acipenseriformes; family Acipenseridae; genus Acipenser; species Acipenser oxyrinchus. The sequence goes on from JAGXEW010000231.1 coordinate 93,005, forward strand.
ATGAATAATCCTGGATTCAAATTAAAACTGAACGCTGTGTTACAGTAAAGTTTGATTGATAACTTTTGACCTTCGAGCAAGTGTGTTTCTAACCTGGTTGACAACAAAGATCTGGTTATTCCTGACTTGCTATATAATATTATACATTGCTTTTTCTGGTTGTGAACAGATAAGCAGGCCTGCAAGAATTGTGATATATGGCCTTCTTACACTGACAGTCCCACAAGGGAAAATGGTCTTTCCAGCACACAAAGTACAATTATTTGCATTCTGGCAGTGGCTTTGCCAGAGGCTGTTTAGATACTGAAAAGGCCTGTAAGAAAACGAAGCGACCAGTCATTTGTCTTTTTTCTTTACAAGAATATTAAAACAAAAACAAAAAATAATTCCACACATGATTACAGCTCATACACATAAAACAGCCACTGTGAAGTTTAATTTATAGTATGCTGTGTAAACAGTGCAAACTTACTTTCATTCGTCCATATTTCTGCCTTGACAGGGATGGAGATTAGGGATGTGATTAGAGTGATGATCACAATGCCTGGACATGATGCAAAACCAGTCATCTGTAGAACAAAACATCGTGACCCTTTAATTACACACACTGGCCCTTTGGAACACAGCAACAAGAAATTACTCACCCCTGAAATGAGCTATTACTATATCTGATACTGTTCTCAGTATGAAGGGATTGTTCTGGCTACCACAAGGACACCTTCAATGAATGTCTGTGATTACTCATCAATACAAAAATCAAATGTTCTGAAAGATGACACAAACAAAATGAAGATAATACGTGTGATCAAAAATCAGGCCCAGGGAATTATAGGCCTTCTATTTTAGAAATCCAAACTCTGGAGTTCAAGAAATATATTTGAACTTCGCAAACAGGTTTAAAACCAAATGAATATAAAATCCTGATACACAGAGACCATCTACCTTTGATTTATGTCTTAACAAATGCATTGGCAAATGTATTATATGTATAAAGTAGTGGCTTCTTAGTTTAGTTTAGTGTTAAACTTGTAGTACATAGCTGCCTCCCCAAGATACTGCCTCATTGTGCTGCTCTCTAACTTGGAACTCATGCAGTTTGCATACAAATGCACAGACCCCAGCAGGGAGCCCCAGTGTCGACAATAACATTCGTGAGAACCACAATCACAATTTAATTGAAAAAGGTTTTTCATGTTTTCGTTTGGTAGAAATGTTAAACATTTAGTGCTGTTCCAGAGACAGATATTATTATTATTTGATTTGTTTTGAATGACTCTGAAAAAGCATACTTGTTTCTAATAGAGCCATTCTAATACAGGAATCATAGGAAGTTCCACAAAGGAACAGTTAGCTCAGTTTTAGCTCAGTGTTTCCAGAAAGTGAGCATACAAAGGATAATAAGACCATGTTAGTCCAACACAGCATTGCACCCCATTGTCATCTGGCACACTGAGATCCCAATACAATCATCTGTAATATAATCAAAGAGCAATTTAAGTGTTGACTCTGAAATATTTTATAGTCATCCATTTGCCAAATACTCAAACCAATGTAAAAAATTGTACAAATTGTACAAGAATGGTCCATGGACAAATTAAAGAAAATATACTGCAGTTCCTGTATTTACTGTATGTATGCATGCTTCCCAAGTCAAGACATTGTTGTGGGTCAAAAATGAGTTTATTTAACATATTAAATTGCGAGTGTGAATTGTGTCAAATGTTTAAATAACAAAAATATTTCCATTTTTTGCCAGAAGAATACAGCTTAAAGGTCTATCCAGCACCTACAGCACTTGGTTAAACAAACAAACAAACAAAAACAAACAAACACCAAATGCTGGTGGAATCTTATTTTAATATTAACCAAAAAGATGTTACAGTAGCAAAGGTATACTACATCACTTAACAATAACAGACAGGATTCATGGCATATATAGTTTAAAGTTAATTCTGGTAAATACACCTTTAAGGTTCATGATTTGTTGTTTAAAGCAGCTTACTTAGAGTCAAGCAGTAAATTTGTGACTAACTGAACTATGAAATAAAAGGCTATAGAAACCCTTTATTTGATTCTACAACAAACAAAGTACTTTACCTTTGCTGTATCCTGTGTTGTACGTATCGCAGAAATCTATCTTTCACAATAATATGATTGTTTTTATATTTTTCTTCACACATTTATAATGAATCAGCCTGGGATTAAAACACATTCCTCAATTTTCAAAAAACAAATAAATAAAAATATTTCTCTCTTTTTTCAATAAAACTCCCTACTACACTATCTCTGTAAACAGTCCTTGCATAAGCATCTGCCAACGCTGGCAACATAACAGGGAATTACTAATTGTATATACTACATATACTGTACCATTAACCTCACATCATTATTTGTAACTGTTAGTTTAATGCTAAGGGTCACCAGAAGGGAAATTGCCTTTTCCGTTGAAGGGATGCAGAGATGATCCATGAAGTCAAATCTAATGCCAAAAATAAATCTGTCTGAAAATGAACCCTTATTTCTGAGTAAATCCTTCCTGCTACACATTTGCTGTTACTGTAGCATTTAGTTATTTTATCGAATGACTCCAGTGGCATGAAGTGGAGCCACAACCAAACCAAAATAAATTAAACACATTCAGTCGTATTTCATTTACCTAATGATAAGTTATCAATGTATTCTTGATTATATATATATATATATATATATATATATATATATATATATATATATATATATATATATATATATATATCTTTCAACTGTCCGTTTTCGTGACTGGTTTCACAGACCTGGATCAGATCTAATCTTGGACAATTAATTTGGGCCAATTAGCACCAGTTTGTGTAATTTCTACTGTTTGATAAAAAAAAATGTATTAGTGCTTGCTGTAATTGAAAGACTTTGCTGCTTTGCTGTGTTACAGTACTGGTTTCTGCAGTCGAGTAATATACTTAACCTTCCTAAGGCAGAAAATCAGTCATCAACACTTGAAAATAATGACTCTGTCAGGTTACTTTAGTTCAGTGCACAGAGTGGAAATTCAAATTTACTGGCCTCCTTAACTGTCATGTGAGAGTAGTTTGATCTTGCGGGTGTTGTTCAGTCCAGCGGACTTTCTGAGTCGGGAGGGTCACCTCGGACTAGGATTTTGTCACAGAGCATTGAGTGGGCTGGTACTGTAGTAAATAGACTGCAGGTCAAATCACAAAACTCACCCACAGACCTAGAGCAGAGCATGTACTACAAGGCCCATTTCACACACAAATGCTGTTACTGAGCTGTCTCAGAGACATAAAAAAATTATTTAAAATACCCATTCACACAGCACGAAATTACACAATCTATGCGGTATAATACCGTCATAACCCTTTCACACAGCCAAAGGGATCATGCGAGTACAACTTTCAAATCTGTCAGTCAACAGATGGTTTTCATAGCAACAGCGATTTGCCCATAATTTACAACATCACGCACCGTCCCTTCTATTTGTGAATTCACCTCCTCGTCAGCCCGTAAAGGTAACAATTCCTTAACTTCTTCCAGACTCCAATTACTACCTCGTTCTTGATCAGCCATTGTATTGGAAAATAAATGAAAGCATGTAACACCAACGACAAAAATACCCAACATGTCTGGTATACATGCAGTCATATGGGATGTTGACTTTCAATCCACGCCCACTATAGCGCTTCAGTGCCGGCACAGCATTTCACACAGGAGTTAAGGCGGTTCAGTGTCTTCTCTGAACCACCTCGCAAGGTAGTTAAAATATGACAGCTCTGTGACGGTATAGGCAATTCACACAGACTAAAATGCCACATCAGTACAGGTTCTGAGCTGTCATAACCTGTCTGTGTGAAAGGGGTACAGGTCATCAAAAAGTCTAGCACACACAATTAATTTAATTTAACATTGGTTGGATTGTTAGCATTGAGAAACACACTTTATAAGTCAAATTAAACATAATTGTATTAAAAAAAACTAAAAAAAAAAAAACTACACAGCTGTTTTACCTGCACATGGCAGTTAAATAAAGTCCTGTTCGATTTAAAGACTCACAATACTGTAGGCAGTCTTGCATTGTACAAAAAGACATAAGGGGCCTCATGCACTGCATATTTTGTAGCATGCATCAATATAATGTGCAGTAGTTTTAAAAGTAAAATACAGGAGCTGTTTCATGGCAGGCTTTAAGATATTCTAAAAATACCATGTAAATGACTAATTTAAAGTGCTAGTCAGTGAAGCTTTATCCAAGACAGAGAAAATTAGAGCATTTGGAAGGATAAAATGCATTGATCTTAGCTGCTATTTATTGTACTGTTAAGACCTCTACACACGGACATGATGTGACACACCACACCATGACAAAAAATTAAATGTATTTTTGATACGAGCTGTTCATACTGAAGCAACGCAAAAAAAAAAAGAATTGGTGTCTATTTTTGCGATATTGTCGCATGGCAACTAGGGAACTGACCAATGAGGAACTCCTTCCATTGCGTGCCTTCAGTAAACAATGGCAGAAGAAAAGATCATTCTTGCAGTATCAAAATACCTGGAGCTGTACAATAAAGGGCACAAATATGATAAAGAGGCAATGAGAACAGAGATCATCTGGCAGTCCATTTCCAGGGAACTGGATATAGCTGGGGTGTATGGTTCGTTTACCTTTACTGAAATAAGTATTCTGAAAAGCTATTGTGTATTCCTACATTTTTATTAGCTGTATAACAGGACTATCATACGTGTGATTTTTTCCAGCTGATGATACAATAACATCGTGCACTCCTGTCTCCACTGGTGGGAAAGGTAGTGCCGCAGCAAAGTACCATTTTATAGCAGGACAAATTGCATCGTCCGTGTGTGGAGACCTTAAGTCTTTGTTCTGTTAGTATTCATGGCAATACATTTCCTAATCCCCTACCCACGCATAGCACTCTACACAAATCTCTGCCTAAAAGGGAACCTATTCTAGGTAAGCCAGGACTGTAGCAGCTACTATTTCACCCACATTCCCATCCAACTGGCACTTGCCAGAGAAGCATGAGTCAGAATAGAAAGAGGCATTTCAAGTTCAAGTCCTTCCTGCCAATAACTACTGCAGTCACCTACTGTAGGAACATGACCCTTCTGTGACAGGAACTATAATTTAGGATCACAAACTTACCAGTAACACACCTTTCCAAGTGATAGTTAATTGAACCACCATGTACACCACAGTTTTATTTACTGTGCATATTAATGGCAGCCTTTTCAAATTTCACAGTGCTCTGCAGCCCTCACCCATCAGTTTCCTTAGGACCACACCTAGAAAGTTCAGTGCAGTCAATGGGATTTTCTGTCCAAGTGACACGCAAGACAGTGGTTCTTGATATGCTACTTACTGTACATTTGAAGTTTGTGGTACAAATGCTACACTGTAGCGGGACCCCTACTATAACCCTGTAAAACCCAAATAAATATGTGCTTCTTCAACATTTTATAGACAGCCAATAACACTTACGGTAAGTGCTCTAAGTGTAATATACAGTACCAGTACTTTACAGTCGATCATGTGACACCTTATATTATGATACAACTTTTCTTCCAAATAATTCCCAATAAAGTATGCCCTTTGTTTTATATAAAAAGGAACGAGAACTTAAAAACAAAATTCAGAAACTCTGGTTTGGAACTCCTGCAGCACAATGGAAGAGCAACTATTCTACTTGTATCATTAAATACAGTTAGCACTCGATATCCCTTACTCAGATACATGTCAGTCATGTCTTACAGCCCTTATATTAAGAATAAAATCAATACCCATTATATGTATGTAACAAATTAATGCGATTTCTGACTCCGTCACCAGTTTTCTAATACAAAGCCCTTCAATGTTACAATGTACTTGTTTATCTGTCACCGCCCGCAGGTTATTTTTTTTCTCTCGTATGCCAAATCAGTCTTTATTGTGCAGTTACACAGCGCTTCCTCCAATTTCACATGACGAAAACGCAGCAAAAACAAAGCTAATGAGACAAGCTATGTTAATGTAAAAGTTAATCATTAAACAGTTTTAGATACTGTGATGCATTTTTTTTAGTTGCTTTTGTGCATTTTCATTTGCAAGTGAACTGTGACATTAGGGCCTTATCGAACACTATATTCTGCAATTTTGAATACTGACTTTGGATACTGTTTTAATTCTGGAAACTGTTTTTTTTGTTTTTTAATCTTTTGCTAAATTGCTTTGCCTTTTACGTTTTACGCAGTTCTCTGCATGGGTAACATTTTGATTTCATTGGGGAATTTTACATACTGCTACAATATGTACCAGATTTAAAAGTATGTACTGTATTACAGTCCACGTGTCCACAGTCATCTCTTTTGGCAAGTGATATTTTCAGAATCATACCGTTCTGAATTAAAATACTTGAAACATATAGTACAGTACCAACAAAACCAACTACAGTACATTTAAATGGAAGCCTACTTATTTTAAAACACAGTCCTTTCAGCTATGTATTTTTGACATTCAATCTTTTTTGTTTTCCCTGAAAAACGGACAAGGGTTGGAATGGGCCATAATGAAATAATCAGATATGTGTCACACTCGTTTAACCATCATTGAAGTCAAAATTTGATAGGGTTGGATATGTGAGTGCTGACTGTACTGTATTCTTGAACCATGGACCAAATATTTAACCATATGTTGACAATTTATTTTACTGACAAAACATTGTAGGAAAAGATGCATTCTTACCAGTGTCATACAGTACTTGAATAATTCTAAATTACCAATTCAATTCTAACTAAGCAAAGGATGAAATGCTAAACTTCTTGGCCTTTAATAAGTGATCTATCACATATGCGTTACAACTTGCAACTTGCTTCAGCCATGTGTTATCTGCAAGGCCACATTCATCAAATTACTGTACTTGGCAAAGAATGCACAACACTATGTTCAGAGCTCTGTCCTTGACTTCTTGTGACCCCCTAACATTTTTCTAAATACATTTTGGACTCAATGTGGAAATAGGAAGTGCTGGCTCCAAGTGTCTAGCTTCAAGCTGGCAGGGAAAACAACAGCAGAAATATAATTTTCAAAATTAGTGGAAAAAAAAAAAAAAAACAACAACTCTGTAATCATCTACCTTCACATTTATCATAGACATGGCATGTGCTTCTGTCATATCTGCATTCTGCATGTGTGTGAGATTTAAATACTGTAGCAAATGGAAGGGAACATAATATGTTGATAATTATTTCATTAGCTACGGTGTAGCCTCTTTAATAATAGTTCTGATTGAAAATGTTGATAAAAGGGGACTGGATACACAGGGTTGCATTGCTATTTACTAATGTATATTCTCTTCTAAATTATCACTGTACGTCCTAAAACTAAATTCAGGGCACACTGCTAAATCTGAAACTCCTACTACAGTACCTCTGCTTCGTTACAAAACCACAAAGCAGCTAGCTGCTATTTAGAAAGCATAGGGTTGAGCACTGTCAAAATGAAGCCGGTAAACCAGGGGCATAGCAACAGTAGTAGAACGCCAATTCCTAGGTGCTCCTCTCACACTGCCTTACCATTCTTTCACTACACACAGTCAGTAGCTTCTCCTCAACTACAGTAGTTAAAATGTACAGAGTGATGTAGACATACAGTACTGTGCAAAAGTTTTAGGCAGGTGTGAAAAATGCTGTAAAGTAAGAATGCTTTCAAAAATAGACATGTTAATAGATTATATTTATCAATTAACTAAATGCAAAGTGAGTGAACAGAAGAAAAATCTAAATCAAATCCATATTTGGTGTGACCACCCTTTGCCTTCAAAACAGCATCAATTCTTCTAGGTACACTTGCACAAAGTCAGGGATTTTGCAGGCATATAGTCAGGTGTATGATTAAACAATTATACCAAACAGGTTCTAATGATCATCAATTCAATATGTAGGTTGAAACACAATCATTAACTGAAACAGAAACAGCTGTGTAGGAGGAATAAAACTGGGTGAGGCACAGCCAAACTCAGCTAACAAGGTGAGGATGCTGAAGACAGTTTACTGCCAAAAGTCATACACCATGGCAAGACTGAGCACAGCAACAAGACACAAGGTAGTTATACTGCATCAGCAAGGTCTCTCCCAGGCAGAAATTTCAAGGCAGACAGGGGTTTCCAGATGTGCTGTCCAAGCTCTTTGAAGAAGCACAAAGAAACAGGCAACCGTAGATGCAGTGGTCGGCCAAGGAAACTTACTGCAGCAGATGAAAGACACATCATGCTTACTTCCTTCGCAGTCGGAAGATGTCCAGCAGTGCCATCAGCTCAGAATTGGCAGAAAACAGTGGGACCCTGGTACATCCATCTACTGTCCGGAGAAGTCTGGTCAGAAGTGGCCTTCATGGAAGACTTGCGGCCAAAAAGCCATACCTCCGACATGGAAACAAGGCCAAGCGACTCAACTATGCACGAAAACACAGGAACTGGGGTGCAGAAAAATGGCAGCAGGTGCTCTGGACTGATGAGTCAAAATTTGAAATATCTGGCTGTAGCAGAAGTCAGTTTGCTCGCCGAAGGGCTGGAGAGCAGTACACGAATGAGTGTTTGCAGGCAACAGTGAAGCATGGTGGAGGTTCCTTGCAAGTTTGGGGCTGCATTTCTGCAAATGGAGTTGGGGATTTGGTCAGAATTAATGGTCTCCTCAATGCTGAGAAGTACAGGCAGATACTTATCCATCATGCAATACCATCAGGGAGGCATCTGATTGGCCCCAAATTTATTCTGCAGCATGACAACGACCCCAAACATACAGCGAAAGTCATTAAGAACTATCTTCAGCGTAAAGAAGAACAAGGAGTCCTGGAAGTGATGGTATGGCCCCCACAGAGTGATGTAGACATATATTTAATATTTTTGGACACAACTGTTTACTTTGATATTAAAAGATATTAGAAACCACATCGTGAGGCAGCACATTTCTAAATGAACACACCACCAGGCTATGGTACGACACGTAGTGATTCATTTTACAACATATGAAATGGACTGCTGTTCAGTTAGATCACAAACAGCTCCATGTCACAGTGTTTATTTAAAATATGGGTTGCAATAAGGCAGCCAGTAAAAAGTTATAGAATTTAAATGATTAATTCCTGTCTGAACTGAAACTCAACTAAACTACAAGGGTTTCATAATATCACAACCTGAAGCTGTACCTGTGCAGCCTCTGCTAAAGCAAGTGCGTAAATCATTCCTGAGAAAGTCTTAAACTGAATTTAGTGCCTTGAGGTACTGTTTTTGCATGCCTCACCAAGTATAACCCATCATATAGTAATATACAGGAAACTTATCGTTAACCTTCAGGATGTAATGCAAAATGAGTCACTGATTAAATGGAAAACAGTTTTGCATTTCAGACTGTATAAAATATGTAGACATTCAGTATATTTATGAGTGTACATACTGTTTTTACAGTTCTATGGATGGACATTTGTCTTCTGTGACTCTTCAACTTGCTGAATTCATTAAAATAATTGCATACAACCTCATAATAGTGGGGAACAGAAACAAGCAAAATTGCAGATTGCAACAAAGCATTCCCCTAAACCACGAAAACAACAACTCACTGCTATTAATAGCTACAGTATATGACCCTAGTCATCTGCGAATGCACATGGGTGGGATTTACAAGGTTAGGCAAACAGCCTCTAATGAAACTGTTCTATATTGCAGCTGTTCTTCCATGATACCAAATTGAATTGTTTTACTGGAATTCAATTTTAATACAGAATAGTAATGCAATTAGCCTTTCAATAACTAATGAGTGAAAGCTTTGTATGGGCAGATGGATTTTTATCGGAAAGGTTAAACATTTAACATTTTTTAACCCAACAGAAAGAATAAACACAGCTGCAAAACAGTGCCCTCCGGGATGAGCAAAAAGAGATGCTGAAAGAAAAGCTGTACAGCATTCTTTCATAAAGTCAGGTCCCATCCAAATTAGATGACTTGTCACAATATGTTATACTGTACACACAGAATTCACAATTGTTAAACATGTGACCTGCATTTCATTCTAATCCCAAAAGTCTATTAAGGTCTACTTTCAGTTAATAATATTTCAGTACTAAACATTCTACATTAGAGTTGACAGAAGGCTATAGGGTGTGGGCTTTTCGGCTTTAAAAATAAAAAAAGAACAAGCGTATGTGTGGGAGGGTGGGGTTCCCTTTTCAACAAAGCCTGGGACACACAGAGCTGCCTTACAGAAAAGCGTGCCTCCCGTGGAAACGGGGACATAAAAACATGACCATTGCAATAACCAGAGTCTCACTATTTCACAAATGAACATGCTGTGCAGCTCAACTCATCTGACCCTATCATCATCAAATTTACATCAAAAAATCAGAGCTGGGAATATATACAACAGCTGGCAGGCTTCAGATTGCAGATAAAAATTTTAAAAAAGTTAATGAGCAAAAACAAAGAGCAAAAGTGGAAGATTACTGTTATAAGCACATACGTCACAAAACCGCACGGTTGCACTGTATGCACAACACTTTCCACATACTTCTTTAAAATTCTGGCACCATTTGTTTTATTATACTAGAACTGGCGTGATTCACATTTAAATGAACATTAAAATACAGTATCTAAATTTTAAAAACTAAAGCAACGAATGGCTTGGTATAGTAAAACAGCAAAAGCTCTTTACTCAAATGAACTGAGGCATACAGTACATAAATAAAATACCACAATAGTCCGTGGCAAGGGTAACTGTGACAATATAAAAAACCTGTGTAATGTGTAATGTCTCAAAAGCAATGCATTTTCTGTCCCTTAAGTAGAACTATAGTTCTGACTTTTCTAATAAACTTCAGTCAAAATGTAAAAATTAACATGGAAAAAGCAAATAAACTGTCTAACAATGGACTTACTCAATTCGTCATCATTAAATAAACAGTCGCAAAATAAACAGTTGAAATCAGCCAGGTTTACATTTTCTTAAAAACATACACCTCTGAAAATGGTATCTATTAATTTCTGTCTACAGGGAAAACCCCTGCTTTATCTGAGATGAATGTATGTCTCTGCTCTGTTTGGTTTCAGAAGCAATGCCAAAATGTAACACTTCAGTGCTGAAATCTCAGTAAGAACTAAAAATACAGTAGGCTGCAAGCTGTGGGATGTCTTACAGTAATACTCAGTACTTCATTTTTATTTAGGGGTAGGTGTTAAATGTTTTCTGTTTACATAACATATACTGTTATACTTAGTATTTGGTTCTTCTCAGTTAATTCAGTTAACTGAACAAAAAATATTGACAAGCCAGTGTCAGACTTGCTAAACCAACCAGCAGTATAGAACAGTTTGGATATCAAACTATTGAATTCATTCAAAATACTTCAAACAAGCATATAAGTGACATTCAATAATATTTTCTAAGAAACTTTGCCAAAATATAAAAAATAACGACACAGAAACTGTCTAAACATGGACTCAGAAGCAAATAAACATTATTATTAATTATTTCTTAGCAGTCACACTTATCCAGGGCGACTTACAATTGTAACAAGATATCACATTATTTTTACATACAATTACATTATTTTTCACATGTTAATTTTATATACAATTACCCATTTATACAGTTGGGTTTTTACTGGAGCAATCTAGGTAAAGTACCTTGCTCAAGGGTACAGCAGCAGTGTCCCCTACCTGGGACTGAACCCACAACCCTTAAGTCAAGAGTCCAGAGCCCTAACCACTACTCCACACTGCTGATCTTAATATAGTCTGTGTGTTCGGGGAGGTTGAATTCATATCGCTGCTATTGACTTAAACCTACCAACAATAGTACAGAACCGTTTGGATAGCAAACTTTATTTAACCCATTAAAAAAGACTTAAAATCAACAATATAAATGACATTCATTCCCCCTGTCAGGACTTTAATAAAAAGAGCAATGAGTACCATGAAAAAAGAGGAATAGAACACTAGTTCTCTTGTCTAATAAACTTCAGTCAAAATATTAAAAAATAACGATGTCACCATGACATAGTGGACCATATTTTCAAAGAGTTTACTCCAGTCTTTAATTTATCCAGTGTATTAGAAACTGAAGTAAATGCTTTGAAAATATGGTCCAATACCTCAAACTGTAAGTAACATACAGACAGATGCCTCCACATACTGTACTGTACACCAGCATTCTGATACTCAACAAATTGCTTCCTAATTAAGTTTCATCACAACTGGAAAAGCAGTTTCCTCGACATGCAATAGAATGCACCACGTAAAATGTATGACATACAGTCAGATGGAAAGGCAGCCTCCAACTACAACAGATTATGATACTCTCGATAAATTGTGTCAAAAATGTTGTTAGCAGGTTTCATTTTGTATATGCGAAACAGTAAAGTGTGAGACAGTGTTAAGGCTGTTACCCACTAAACGCGATGCGGCAAGTGAAACTGTGCAGCAATGTGACAAAACGAACAGAACCTGTGCTTTTCATGAGTATCTTTCACACCAGGGCGGCACTGGAGCGACACAAAATAAATAGCATTGAATAAATATATATATACAGTGCTCACCCTTTATAACGCTATAGTGGGGAGCCATAGTTACAAGACCATGCTATTTGTGTTCTGCCTTATAACGAGTTTAGAAGGGCTACTGTAATGGCATTATGGAGCAAATGACAGCCACAACCCTACTGTGTTATAACCAATGCCACACTATAACGAGGCGCTATAACAAGTGAGCACTGTATATTTACTGTATAATTAAGGAAAAGCAGGAAAGGTTACCTCTATAACACAATAGAGGGAGAAACAGAGGATCAAACACCCAAGCTTATCACAAATGTGACTTCACTCAGTTAAATACCAGAGAGAGTTAATTACATAAATCCTCTGAGAGACAAGCAATTGCAGAACACCTCATCCACATATGACTGTAAATATGACTTATAACAATCAAAACAAAAAAACAGAATACTTTCAAATAATTTAGAAGGTGTATACATTTTCATGCGCCAAGTAGACTACATTGTGAATCATTACAACAAAGCTTTCCCACAAATTCAGTGAGTTATTGAAGTACTACAGCAGACATCCCAACCCTGTGCCTGGTTTAGAGACAATCATGAAAGTCCAAAACGTCAGACATTTTTGTTATTACTTGTGCTTGGAATTAGTTTGGTCAAATTGAATGCTTAGTCTTTAACCCATATCTTATTTAATGAGGGCATATTCTCTTTCAACTACCTCCATTTAAAATGTACATATACTGTAGTGCACACTACCTCATCACCCACATGTTGTTTTACTAAATACAGTCTAAAATAATACAGAACGTATGCAGTTTTATATTACAAGTCAGTTGTTTTAAAAAAAAAAAAAGGTCCTGTTACCAGCAATTTGGCAAACTCTATTTATACCAAGCAAACTTACCTCACTGATGTGTACAACAGCCATCACAGTCAACTACACATTCTGCCAATGGCTCTGCATGCACTCTTCAAACATTAATGGTTTATGAGGGAAACAAAAACACCCCTGATAACTACGAAAATAGAAAAGTAACACGACCACTAAGAAAGAGTCTTTTTTTAATACTCCTAATGGTAACATTCCTTTCCATAAAAAGCCTGCCGTAACTTGTACTGAAGCATAGCTAGTGTCTGCTGCCCTGTCATTTAAGCTAAAACAGCAAACAATTCAGAAAACAAGGGCTCACCTAACAACTCTTTTAAATAGCTTTGCTTTAGTACTAAACACCTGTGGCTTTTAAATCTAGCCTTGGAAGCTATATTGGAACTGGAAGGTCTCTACAGTTTTTACAAACCTGATTTGTTTGGAGGTGGGTCTACAGACCTGTCATGCGCTGAAGCATCACACTTTTACAAAGTAGGAGTGTTAATAGTTTAGAATGTACATGTTTGTCAAGTGTCAAAAATATGCTTATTGTATTGATTGTATGGAGTAGTTTACGAGTAAGCCAGTATGTATATATTTTTTCAGCCTTTTCCATATACAATTAAATGATGTACACATACAGGGCAAAGGCACTAATGCTAAAGCTAAGGCTGGTAGCGACTGATTATGGGGCGCTACAGTAGGTGGGCGCAAATGGGTGCAATTAGACTTTGCCCTGTGAAGTAATTTTGGAAGCATGTTTTGCACCAAGTTTTTCTGTCTGCGCTACTGATAGGTGTCAGCCACATATTTAGGAAGTAGACATATTTTCAGCAAAGCGATTTTGAAGGCAGGGCAAAGGTTTGCCTTTGCAATCTAAACAAACGTCCTCAAAGCAAGTCTTTTCAAAGAGCTAACTCTATCACAGGGAAGCTACTGAACACACAATAAATAAGTAAGTAAGTAAGTATAAATAAGTAATAAATACTGAACACACAATAAATAAGTAGCTTATGCTTTGCATGGCCTTTCATTTAAAAAAAAAAAACGATGGCAGGTTTCTTGTGATGGCTTTTCTGATTACAAACAATCCCAATATGTTGCAGTTTAAACGTTTAGTAAATGAATAAAAAACCAACACCTCTATTACAAAGCAAGTAATGTACACTGCATACTATAGAAGGATGGCATGGTTATAGATTCCAGTCCATGGAGTTACAGCATCTTTAAGGAATGGAATGACCATCCAATAAGCACTTGGAAAGAGAGATGATGAATGAAAAAAACTGTTTTTTAAGTACATGCAGCATAAGGGACTACTTAAATAACTCTTGTTTGTCTCTAAGTCACACACAGTAGTCCACAAGACAGGACAGTGACTAACGGTTTCCTTCCATTCTGAAACACTTTCCAAAACATTTTTAATGAATGGCATTAGTGCTCCCATTCAAACAAACAAGCACATGTTCAGTCACACTAGCATAAGGCCCTGTTAAACGATTTTGCTCGAGACGTGTGAAAATGTAAATTATTGCTCTGCTATCCTTAAATGTTTCATGAATAAATATAAAAGTACACTGCATGTTGTGTGCAAGTGTTCAGAACTAACAGACCTGTTTAAGATAAATTGCTCAAATTGAAACACTCAATTCCACAGGCACCAAGCATAGTATGGTGAGGAACAAAATTTACAGTGATGTTAAGCAAATGCTCAAATCGAGATCAAACAGACCCCAGAGAGAACAGGCACACAGAACAGCAAAGTAGTTTTACAAAGCCTCCTAATGACAAAAACAAACAGAAAATATCCACTGCACCTTGCACAAATTGCACAGAAGAACAGTGTTTTTTAAAACTTAAGCCACATGTAAATACATTCTGAGTGCTCCATGGAATCCTGTTGTAGAAAGATTTCTGTGTGAATTTATCAAACATATGCTCAAAAATAGTCCTCACTCCACCATCATCAAAAGTTAAAGCAACAGATTAGTCAAACAAAAAACAAAATCCAGTCAGCTTAAATGCAAACCAAAAATGTTAAAATGTTCAACATATCAGGAAGAGCTATCACCATCCAGCTACTTTAGCCAAGGTTATATATGTCTATGGCAGGTACTAGACCCAAAAAAAAGAAAATTAAGTCTATTTTTTAAGAGAAATAGTAATGAGATCTGTCAACACCAAACACAAAAAAAACTTTGTCACTAAAACTGGGCAGAGTTCTCCTGGAGGGATACTTCAAACACCCATTAATTCCTATGGCTCAACTCCAATAGGAATACATGTCCATGCCAGACTAATTTCTCTAACTCAGACTGCCTTGAAACCTTTTCAAACAGGCATGAAATTATGTCATTTTTGCTCAAATGATCATTGGAATGATCACAGTTTGGCCCAACACATATAATATGGGGTACATTATAAGGCACATTATGTTTTAATCTGCATTTTAAACAGCTCTCCTTAGGAAAACAGTATTCCTAGTGCATGGCTTATGAACATGATGGACTGCAAGTTCAGTTAGTTTCTAAGCAATGAAAACTGACCTCAAAACTCACTGTTCACTTGTAGTATTTTTGTTTTTAAAGTGCTACCTAAATACTGTTGTGATAAGCAATAAAAGAAGAAGTGAAATAGAAGTTGCAGGCTTCTTGCTTTCGAGTCCAGATAAGTGTAGTGTTATTGAAGATAAAAGTTCTGAGTTGCAAAGTTATAACCAGACATTTTAAAGGTTACGGGTACACTCTCTCCAAGCACGGATCAGAGCAATACAAAAAAACATTTCAGTATTCTCAGTTTAAATGAGACACAAATCTCTTATCACTTTGTTAATTGTCCATTGTCCTAACCCTAGCTTCTAAGCATCTGGTTCAATCCAGTTTCTCTTTGAAGGAGCTAGTTTTTTATAACCCTCCTAAGAAGACCTGTTTTATATCTAGTCTGTAAATATGTTTAACAATGTGTTGGTACCTCTAACACAAAAACAATGATCCACCCTAAATGGCAAATGCCTTTCTTGTTAGAACTGGACATCAAAGGAGAGGCCAACACCTATTGTCCTAGCAAAGACAAAACTGACCAGAAAGATCTTTATCAACTTACTGTCTAACTAGGAATTTAACCAGAATCTGACTTAATGTTTAACCCATTCTGTGAGGTTGTATTTGAAGACCAAAAATCATTTATATCTAAATAAAATGTTCCAACAAATACTTTTTTCAATCAGCCACATTCATTCTTATATCATTTACTCCCACGCAGCCTGACAGAAAATCCCTGATGTGGGTAAGAAAGCTATAGCTTGTCAGTGCTGCACCAGACAAAGACTTCTTTAAGTGACTGAACACACAGAGAGCTGTGTTCAAGAGGACCAGAAAGGCCAAGGTGCTTAAAATACTTCACATCCTTTTCAACAGCCAAGCCTACCTCTCAATTATCAATGTTGCTAAACCCATAAAAAAGAGCAACAGCACAAAATATAAATGAATAAAACTTACAAAGAACCTACACTACATCCATATTTTATTCATGCTTTTACAGTGAATAAGCAAAACCTGACATTAAGCTGTTAATCTCACATGCAATAAAAGGTTC
Source organism: Acipenser oxyrinchus oxyrinchus (assembly GCA_030684275.1). Lineage (NCBI taxonomy): Eukaryota > Metazoa > Chordata > Actinopteri > Acipenseriformes > Acipenseridae > Acipenser > Acipenser oxyrinchus. The sequence goes on from JAGXEW010000231.1 coordinate 110,013, forward strand.
ATGTTTAATTTTATAATAAATTACAAAATACAAAAAATGTTTGCCATATTTTAGGCAAATTTGTAAATTCATGCAAACCCCTGACATGAAGCTTGTCAAAAGATTAATTTCCAAAGCTACTGCCTAGTCTTCATGATTAAACTAAATAGTGCTATATGATTTATAAGTGATGACAGCATATGAAAAAAACACATCTAAAAGTAGTATTTACATTCTTTTCACACCACCATTTTTATTCTCATCCAATTTGATATGCTGTCAGGTTTCTCAAAGATGCAGAATACAAACTTGCAATATAAAATGCAATTTTAATTTAGTCAGGAGTTAACCAAGCATACTGCATATGTTTATGGTATAGCATAATCCCTTTAATTAACTTTATTAATTTGTCTAAAACTTCAAACTTCAAAAATCAACAAAATACTGTGGTTCAAAAGCTGCATTACTAAGTAATGGATATGCTGGAAAAAACAATTACATTTAGGGAAGATTCTGCCAAGTTAAGAATCCTGGCTGGTTGCTCTGGAAAACATCTACCACTGTGTTCTATCACAATACCTAACTTTAATCAGCTTTTGAGAAAAAAAGACCCCAAATGAATGCTTCAGGCAGGGCAAACTGTATTCTTGGTAGATGAGTCACAGCCATGAAAGGCCCTAGACCCAGTCATTCGTAAAGAACACTGACTGACTTCAGGGAATGAATGGTCCTCTCATATGTACGTGTACCCTGTGCAAAATGAACCCCAAATGCTAAATTTCCAAACAGTCTTCCTAAATGTGCAAATGTCTGTAACATTCAAGGGAAACAGGGAAAAGTTCTCCTGCAAACACTTTTAAAAAAAGAAAATGGAAGCAACAGTATTCCACAAGAGGCCCACAAATGAAGTTTACAGCCTCCTGTTTCGTCTCCTGTTATAGAGATCCATATTGACAAACCCATACTGTATTTCTTTCTCACAAAGCATACACAAATGTAATTTTGTACCCCTAAAGAAACAAATATTAAACTCTCATCTTCACCCTAAAGATTATTTCCATTAATTTGTACTACCATTTAAAAATAACAATAATGCATGGTAACGTAATGATATTACTTCAATTCAAATGGCTTGTAATCCTCTCGATAGCCAAACGCTGCATGTAGAATGATGTATTTCACAGATTCAGGGTGTTCAAAGCACACCTATGGTTGATTTGTTAGCATCTTGAAATGGTAAGCATGTGTAAACATGCTTTCTTTTAACTTTCTTTAAGGATTACATATCACTGCGGTTAAAAATCATACTTGTGTTCATGCTGAGCAATCACAAAAGATACCAAAAGTACTATAGGCACGCAAGGACAAAGGAGACTGACTAATAAAATCTTCACAACAGAGCTGTCAGGCGTTAAAAAGGTTTATGTGTTATGAGGAAGAAACATTGCCTGACAAGGGATCAACCACTGTGCCAACACAATGCGCAGGTTTTATCAGTGTTTGTCACAGAATGTGCGTTTTAAGTAAATGCCAAAAATAACATAAAACTCTCTTGGGGGCTTAGGCTACACAATGTCAGTCTGGATTAAATCCAGCACACTCAAAATCTGCTGGACTTTAGTGTACATACTTTTATGTTAATTTAAGACTTGATTTTGAAAATGTGTTTTACTTTACAAAAATAGGACCAAAGCATCAAAGTGTCCAGTAACTTTCCAATATTACACAAACAAAAACTGCTTTAATTTTTTAAAATGTAAAACGACCACGGCCTTGTGAGTACATTATACATTAGCAATATGAATCAGACTGCTGGTTGCTGGTTGCCAGTGAAAAGACTGAATGTACCGCTTTAATGTATGGATGCTGGAGTTTTATGTGTGTCAGAGGTGGTAATCCTAATCGGTTCTCACTGCCAGTGCAGGATGAGCCATTGTGAATCATCCACTGCAAGGACTTGTACTTCATGCAAAAAGATGAATACTGTGCACTGCAGTAGAAGTCTAAAAGGTTGTATTAAATGCTGCCTCAAACCCACAGACCCAGTGGTTGCATCTTGTATAGGACAATGGGGCAAATCCTGCATTGCTAATCACCACTTTAAATGAATAAACATTTTTTTTATTGTTTTTGGACAAAATTGTGATTGATTAAATCTTTGTCTAATTAGGTACCACTTAGATCCACAGGGTATAAATGCAGATCAATTGTTTCATGTTAATTTAGCATCCGTTTTGCAAAATACATTAAGCATTTTTTTCCCCAACATTTCTTGTGATTTGCACAGAGAAAGTCAACCACAGTCGGTGTTCTACTTCTCTTCCAGGCCATGCTGGGCAGTGTTTGCTAAAATGATCAGCTACCAACTTCTCAGGCTCAGGATGAGGTAAAGGCAAAGTAGAATCATCCCCATTACTTTGTCTGAACTCAGTGAGATCCCTTATTTATGAGATATTTTAGTTACACATGTGTGAACAGGGCGGCTTGTAGTGACGTCAGAGCAGGAAGGATAATGGACACAGACAGGCCTGAAGTAAATGAAAGCGCTGATGCCGGATTTATTGTAAAATAAAAGGTTTAAACAAAACACAAAACACTGAACAAATCAAACGGCACTTCGCCAAAATAAATACAGACAAAACAGACAGTGGACAAACCCCAAACAAGTATTGTGCTGGTCCTTCCAGCACGAAGTTTGTTATTTTAATTATTTATTATTTCTTTTGTTCTTTCTCCTCTCTCTCCTGTTCTCCACTGTGAACACACCAACCCCGTGTGCACGTAAACACTCTTTAATTAAAAGTCGAAAATAAAGACCTTTAACACTCTTTTATGCCGAGACTCGATTGCTAATCAATTATTCAACTGAATCTCAGCACAGTCTGCACGTGAACTAATTGTGCACTCCCGTGCCCCCATACAGATACCCACTTTAATCTGCAAGTGAAGTGATTGTGCAATCCCTGTGCCTAAATACAAATATATATGTTAAATCACTCGTGATACATAGCTGACATTATACCCCATGCACCAATACATACACACCAACAATAACACACCACATAAAACATAAAACACAAAATATGCACAGGGGCGGGGCACTCTGCACCATATGTAACTTACAGCTTTTACCTTACCTCTTACACTACAACAGAGAAACCACCTATTTATAGCATCTGATGTTAAAAGAAAAATGCCCTACTCAGAGTGCCTAAATAATGCACAATCTACCCGTCTTGATACCATGTGAGTGCCATTCACTTAATTTGTAATCAGGTTGTCAGCACGTGATGATCATACATTATTTAGGTAATGTGGATAAGGTACAACTGTTCTATTTTTGTTCTTTTAAATTTGTATTGCAGGCTGGTGATTAACATAGTCTCCAGATAAATGACTTTAGCTACACTGTTTGAAGGCTGTTAGTGCTGTCTTATACACACTGTTGGACCGTTGGTAGTAATTGAGGTCCATGATGGATAACCACTCTTTAAATCATCAAAACAGGTGTCTAGAACTGTATTTGGGCTTTGTAGACTTTTCAAAGCCATTTTATTTATTTAAGTTAAAAGAAAAATATTACAGAAGGTCTTAGAATAGTTTTGACACACTGTGAAGGGGTATTCCCAGGCCCTGTGCATATTATGTTTTGTGTTATTTTTGTATTCGTTGTATTATTTAAATGTACTGTTTTGTGTGAAAAACACACAGTTTTATTATTATTGTTTACAGCCTGGATGGGGTTAGGATTCCCCATCCAGATAAACAGTGAATGCTTATTGATAAACTGGCTGTTGACCACGCATATGATAAACCCCGTGCCAAATGTGGTTGAGGGGTAAATTAGGTAAATTGATAGCCAGTTGACCCCTCCACCACAATATAAAAGACCTGCAGCTTTGGCTGAACAGGGTTGAGTGTTCAGAGGTGGAACGAGAAAGTGAAACAGTAAGAACTAGAAACAAATATAAGCAATTGCTACTCATGCTGGCTTTAAACCAGCACAATGCTTGTTTTATTTAGTGTTCGCTTTATTTTGTGTTTTATCTTTTGCCAACGTGCCATTTTGCTTTAAAAGTGGTTTTGTTTTTCAAACTTTTTATTTTTTATTTATAATTACACTGTGCGAGCAGCTTTCAGTCATACCCGTCTGCTGTTGATTTTCATTCATTTCCTGGTATGACGTCATCCAAAAAATAAAAGTTACTTGGAAACTGGATTTACCTTTGTCGGCATAGCACATAAACTTCGTCCTTAGTGTTTCGTCTGTCCTGATGTACTGGCTAATGACAGACTATTTTTTATTTAAAACAAAAGCTGGAGAAACGTGTGTTTTTAAAAGTTTGTAGCGTTTCTGGTAATATTTTCTTCTGAGAAACTAGTGTGAAGTTCATCAAAATTTAAAGAAACAATGAAGTTAATAGGATGATACATTTTACAAATTTTGGCAAACACTTCAGTGTGATTGGTTAATTTCTGATGTGTGATGTGTAATCCTCGCTATTGTGGCACCTAAAATTGCTAAGGTGGGGCACGATTCAAAGAAAGCTGAGAACCCCTAGAGCATACAATTTAAGTCTTTACATACAGAATTCGTTTCAGTTTTAATAATGCAAATTAAAATGTTTAACCCTTCAAAACTTTGTGACTAGGATCCAGTATCTCATTATTGAAACTGATAACAGAGTAGCCTACTAGATGAATCCCTCGCAATGTAACAACTCCAATAAAAGCAGCAAAATATCACACTTCCTAAAAATAGCTCAATTTTCCTACCAGCTGAAATTGTAAAAGCTCAGACTGTAAAGCTCAATCTGTAAAAACAGACAAAGCAACTGGACAAGCGGGAAAGCATTTATCAAAACATCTCTTTAAACAAGGTCAATGAAATGTGCCATAGGTTTATTAAACATTAATTTCTCCAAACCTAAAAAAAAGCTTCTTACAGGAAGTTGTTATTTGCTTGCTTGTTGCTGTATTTTGCTTTTTAGAAAAATAACTTTTTATGAGAAACCTACTGTGGTTGACTTTCTCTGTGCAAATCACAACACCTGAAACCTACTGCACTAGGGGCTTGTGGGAGGACAAAGGCCCTGCACAGTATAAACAGCATAAACATTGATATTAGGGCAGAGATTGGAGTTAAAGCCATGCATCTGGTTAGTATTCTCTCAAATAGGCAGACAAGCCAGTCATGTGAGAATGTGGCTGGACTGTGTTGTTGGACCTGACTGGAGCAGAACTGTAAAGACATGTGAGAATGTGGTCAGGTTTATAATTAATTGTCAATTTAACCTGGTTATCTGTATTTAACGGGAACTGCTAGTCTTCCATCCAGATCAGCCTAGGACTTATGTACAGTTGATGTTTTTCTGTGGTCACTGGCCTGAGTTCATATAGCAAACTCTTTTTTTGATTTTGTAAATAAGGCAGAATTTCATAGTGGGGTGCAGGCATGCACTGGCCACAGGATACTAACCAGAGACATCTGGATCCATCGACCAGCACGCCAGACTGAGGCACGTGCCTTAGAACCACTTCGTTAGAAGCCTAAGATAGGACCAGCTGAAGAGCTCCTGCAAGAGGGATGAAGGGACTCCGGTAAGGTCATGGCAAGATAGATTGTTTTGAATCCCCTGTGGAGCCAGGCTGGCTTGCTTCATTGGTATGTGAGTAATGGCATCTGTGGACTGGAACAGCACAGAGTCCTGTGAGGGGCCAATTTTACGCCTGCTTCCGACCCAGACCCACTACTATCGGACCAGACCCGAACCCGCAACCCGCTGCAGCACCGTCTTCTTACCCACGACCGCAAGTCGACCTAAACCCGCAAGTGTTTGTCCTTACCTACTGCCTGCATCAATTGACTCTCTCACACTCTCACATTCACACACAGATATCTCTACCATTCTCCACAGATTATACACTACAAGGTTTATACAATATGTGGTTTATACAATACGTGGTAGCTTTCTCTAGTGGTCTGGATCAGTGGTGTAGTGGTAAATAAAAGTAGGTAAACTCCCTGTTTGGTGGAGTTGAACAGATAGATTGAACAGATAAACATGAACAGCTACTTTGTTATTGGCCCTCAGCCAACCACAGCCCCCTTACAGTTATTTCCCTCTCACATGCTGTCTCGACCCAACAGTGCACTTCACATGAACAGTTCTGTGAAATACACAAGATCTCGACTTTATGCCACAATAAAGACACACTTATTTTCTCAAGAACAGCACTGAGCCATTCATAATTAGCATGTGTTTTCCTTAATATTAAAAGGACTGCTAAGTAATTCAGAATATGAAAATATACTGTATATATAAAAAAAATGACAATACATGCTACACTGAGTATCCTGGTGCCTTTCCTGTAGGTTATATGGTCTGATTGCATCGTGACCACTGGATTATGTTTTTACTGTAACATAAAGAGTAATAATGGTATATGTAGTGTCAGAGTGGTCATAATATCATTCTGTGTATGGAATTAACAGAATTGGAATATACAGAGGGGGGTTCTAAGCCATTCTCTGTGTCTACTTGGTTTCTGGCCACAAACTCCCCCGCTGACAAAGAATGCTTTTAAAAAGAGTCGTAAACTAAATACTGGACAAGTGGTTTATCTTCACCATCGTTGAATAAATCCTGTGGCACCAGCAGGATCGTCAAAGAGGTAAAACCAGACGGGTTTGAATACCTTGACACCCTTGAGAGAGAACAGTACCCCTCATAAATACAGACGACAGTGGAGAAACAGCAGACCAATTGAGAACAATGGGCCATCTAGGAACGAGAACAACTAATGGGAAACACCCCATGTGGACTCAGGCACAGCCCAAAATAAACAAACTATCCAATCACAGGGGTGAAGAGAGAATTACAAAAGGCGTGACATTCAAACAGGGCTCCCGGCATGAAATCCAGGGATCTTGACACACAAACTCTCTGAAGTCTCTGAACTTCAACAATCTGAAGACTCAGCTCTGCGACTGGCTTGAACAGAAATACCGTTTTCGGAAAATCTGATACAAGATAACTACTCTAGTGTTTGCCTTGGTGTGGGAGTCCGTTGCATAAGACGCCTAAACTCCTAAAAGTACTTGTAATCAAATCTCTAACTTAGCCCCGATTGATCACTAGAGAAAGAGTTGGATGAATACTTGAAGTCGACAGAGATTGAAATATATCCAATCTATTGAGCTAGCAGTGCCGGAGTTTGCGGTGGAATATCTCAGACATAACATGACGAAGAGTGCACATATTGGTGGAGGAATTGCTGTTTCAGTGGAATACCTAAATAGTTAATGACTCTTGTTTTTGCAAAGACATTTCTTTCATACCATGAAGCACGAGGGTCGAAACACGAGGAAAACAGAAACCGGAATCTGAACTTTTCCTTTTTTTTATTTTATCCAAGGCGACTTACAGAGACTAGGGTGTGTGAACTATGCATCAGCTGCAGAGTCACTTACAACTACGTCTCACCCAAAAGACAGAGCACAAGGAAATTAAGTGACTTGCTCAGGGTCACACAATGAGTCAGTGGCTGAGGTGGGATTTGAACCAGGGACCTCCTGGTTACAAGCCCTTTCTTTAACCATTGGACCACACAGCCTCCTTCGCCTACAGGAGCACCATTGAGTCACTGGAGGAGGCAGCAAAAATCTGTTAAGTATTCAATAAGTAGTGTGTTTATCCTCTTATGAACTTGAGAATAAGCAGACCTTAAAGTAAAATTAATGTTTTGTTCAGGTAGAATGTAAGAAAAGTATTATTGCTTTCAATTCATGCTTTGAGTTAATGAACATTATAGTAATTGTTTGTTGTATGTGATTTATATAAATTGATGTGGGTTTTACAAGGCAATTATTATTCTGCGTCTAAAGCTAGAATCGAAATTTAGCTGTCTTGATAATAGATCATTCTTGATTGGTTGTCTGGATGCAAAGAGCATCTTTATCTCGCAAGAGTGAAAAATGCCTTCTGAACTAAAACATATATATGAGACTGATTTAACGATGCTTTGATTAAAGTAATAAAGTAAATATTTGTGTTACTTACGATACCCCTGTTAAGACTAACCTTCATCTTAAATAATTGTCAGGAATGTAGTTGTAACCTTTAAGGGAATCTCCCACAGATTGCTCTGGATCGCTAATCAGCTATCGGGAGTGGGGTGTCGTTGTTTATATTTTCTGTACTGTTTGGTTTAGTTAATTCTTCCTTTCTGTATTACTTCAGTTTAGTTGTTGCACCTTTATTATTTTTCCCTTATTTAGTTTTATTTCTAATAAAACTGTTATTTTATATTCACTAGAAACGTTGTCCAGTCTGATTATTTCAATAAAGGTGGGTTCAACATGATTTTGAATTCAAATAAGGTTTTATATGATTACAACTTAAACTAGTCCAAATAAAAATATACCTTTCACACTACATATATTTGGCATCAACTTTAGTGTAGGTTTCATAATGCTGGCCACTATACTATAGCTGGAGAGAGCCATATGATAACCCATAAGGGAGGCAGCACAGGGCAACCTGTCTGAAACTTATTCTTGTTGCAAAGGAGGCAAGTTTTTCTGAATTGTGGAAAACAAATCAGTAAAATTAAGAATGAAATTAGAAGCAAACATTTTAAAAGAAAAGTTGAAAAAAAGCATACCAAAAGGGTTGGCTTTTCGGGTGAAGTTGTCTTTTCTCCGGTTCTGTCTTGTACTGTATTCCTTAAATGATTGATGCCATTCACATCCACTTAATCACACTTCACAGTAATTATTCATGTTCTCATAGGATAAGAAGTATATGGTTGTTTTTTCAGACCCAGATTACCACTAATCCCGGCTACATAATGTTATCTTTTAGTAATTTCATTCATAATTAGTGCAAATTGGTAGTGTTGTAAACTGACAGATGGTTATTAACACCTATCAGGGAAGTCCTTTTAGACATGCAATAGAGCACATAGAGTCAAAGCACAGGGTTTCCAGGGTTTTGTCACACATAGGTATTGATTAGTACATCAGTACCTTGATCATCAGCCTTCAAAAACGTCTCTAAACAGAAGAGGTGCCATTTGTTCTATGGAAAGCATTCCAATACCCTTGTAGTTAGTGTAACTGTCATTGGGATATTGAAGGTATTTAGCAATCTACCGCTTCGTCAGCGGCAAATGTACCCCAGCGTGTTTTAAATGAGCATATCTCAGAACTCTTTGAAGACTAGGATATCCTTACATGTGATTCGGCTTTGATTGCTTACCTTTAGTATGGTATGAAAAACTTCCTTGTCAGACTCGGGGAAACAGGAATAATCCTTCTTTAAAGGGGTAATATTTTTAGGGTGCATTTGCTCCCATTTCCGCCTTCTAAGGGTTACAAAAAATATATACATTTTTCACAGACCACAATCACAGCTCCTGCCCTATGGCAGGATATATTGCTGAGAGTTGCGGGAGAGTTGAGGGAGACGAAGAAATGGTGTACCGCTTCTAAAATTATCCATGTATCCTTAAATATGTATTTGTTTAGCCAAGAGTCATTTTCATGAAACTCTGGATCTGTGTGTGTGTGTGTGTGTGTGTGTGTGTGTGTGTGTGTGTGTGTGTGTATTACATGTCTCCAGCTACAGCACTTTGAAACTTTGATAATAGTGCTATTTTAATTGGCACTGTTGATGTTTTTGAAAGATGGATCTTTATTTTATTTAATTTTTGTTATGTCTGCAGGTTCTCTTTATGTATTTTTTTTAACAAAAGACTGAAGCTGCTTTTTATGCACAATTGAGCACAGGTTGTGTTACTAGGTTTTTGTGCATGTTAAGTTTCCAAGTACACTATAATATTTATTTGTGTAGTTTATATGTGTGCCTGTGACATTTTAAAGGCATTTAAATGTTGAGTGTATGTTTTTTTAAATATATAAATATAAAAACAATCTTAGCACTTCAAAACAACATGTATTCAATACTGAACAGTTTAAATAATATAAACCCGTTTTGTGTCATTCTTCTGCTGTAAGTTATAAGATAACCACCTTTATATATGTGGGGTGTGCTTGTACCCGTCCACCTTCCATGTGAGCTCAGCTACTGTTGTTAAATGAATGTCTTCATAGCAACATTTTATTTACCTTTAAAACTAGGTATAACTTGATTAGGAACATGATATTAGTCAGACTGTCTACCTTCATTATTCGCTTGCTTCATATGGCAGAAGTAATCAACATACAGTTGTCTTTGCTATGATGAATGTCTAGCGATTGAGCTGGGTTCCTGTCCATGACACTTCTGCCCACGGGTTACATCATTAAAATAGGTCTCTATAAGTACCAAAGTTATGAAAATCAAACTTACTTTGATTGAACTTTGTAGCCTTCATCATGTATTGTAACATTGTTTTCTATTTTCTTCTATATTTGTTTTGCTGTCTGCATTGTCATATTTATCACAACTGCAATACTGATACCTAATGACTTCTATTTCTGTACAAATTCACATGTTTACAGCTTTAAACACATGCGGTCACAAGTGTAGTTACTCTCAATAAACCCAGAATGATACTGGGCTTTAGCTGTGGTTTTATACATAACTGAACATGCCTCCAAAAATGATCACCCTGGATAAGGGTGTCTGCTAAGAAATAAATAATTTAGCATTTGATTAAACAAAGCTGATACATTTTAAATATCAAAAGTAACATTTTAACCTTGAAGAACGTTTAACCAAAATGCTTTATCTGCTGAAGACAATGTTGTTGGAAGAAAATAACTTGCTTGAGGCAGCTACAGCACTTTGCTTTTGCCCATAAAGGAGTAAATGTCTCTAAAATGTTACATTCATAAAGAATTCAATCAGGCATGATTCAGTGACAGCTGCCAAACTTTTTAAAACAACGTGTTTGCATAAATGATCCAATTGTAGTTGTTATACGTTTTCTTCTGTGTATTTTTTTTATTTCTATGACAGCTTGAGCGAATTTCTGAACGACTTGTTGGATTAATCCGAAAATATGTATACAGATTAATTGTGGTGGGAAAGTATCGCGCACATTATCAGATTGTTGCCAAAAGGTACCCCAAAACCCTGAAACCCTTCATGTTGGCTTTTAACAAACAGATTAGCAAAATAAAAGCACTAATAGTTGCCATGTTAGGAAAACATCCTTCCAGTTTTTATACAATTCGTTAGCCTTAAAATTCCTTTATTATTATTATTATTATTATTATTATTATTATTATTATTATTATTATTATGATGATGATGATGATGGTACAATAACTTGATTTAAAAGATTCCAGAGACGAGTTCTTTGACATGACATAAAACATGAAAAATAAATGACTGCACATAAACTTCCAAATAATACCTGAAATAAATCTACCAACAGAACTTCTGAGATTGCAAGATGTACAAAGACTAGTCATTCTAGCTCTACAAAAATCAAAACGACCACAACGTTTAAACAGTTACACAATATAGCACCCTTTAAAGCTACAGTACCGTTTCATAATTTAAAAGATCACGTTTATGAATACCTAATAGCAATCTTAATGATGTAGTTGGCTGTAGTAGGGTTTTTTATTATTTATTTTACTTTCTTTTTATTTTTTTGGTGTTTTTTTCTTCTTTTTTTTTTTTTTTTTTTTTTTGAAGAGAAATGAAACCTATCGGTAAAGTCCAACAAGTTTAACTTTGTTCGTAGTTTAACAAATACTTTTCTTTTTTTTACAGTCACAAAACTCTAACAGCAACAACAAACATGTCTTACCTTATTTTCTCTGGATATTATCGATGTATAAACCCCATCTTCGTCTGTTTTGAGCAGCTACGTTTTAGCAGGCTCGATTAGTTCACTGACATCTGTTTATCAGTAGGGCAGGATGTACTATAGTACTACTATTCAGACGTGAACAGGGGCGCCTATTGGTGCCATTGGAGAGACGTCTTGTCAATTAAGGGGAGTAGAGTCGAGTTCCTGCTTCCAAGGGGGAAAAATAAAAAGTTTTCTACGAACTGGATAAGGAAAAATCCGGGCTCTAAAACTCTGGAACCGTATTCCAATAACTATTCGTGAATATTTAGTCTATTAAGTGATGCATTTTACACCTGAAAAATGCTCGTTTCATTTGAATCTTAATTTAAAAAATAGATTGGCCGCATTCCTTTCAAGAAAGAAAGCGAGCTTTTATTCGATATTCTATTACAGTAATTTACAGCTTGCCTCTAGGCAGGTAACAGAAATGCAAGTATAACTATATTGTAACAGAAACTAAAATATGACTTCACAAGGTAGAATTTTACTTGAAAAGAATGCCTTCTAAACTGTTTATTTAACTGGCTTCAAACAACCTAATTCGGATTTAAAAATAAAAAAATAAAAAAACTGCATTGTACAAAATATTGAATGCTAGGGATCGCTTTGGAATGTAAATCCCTGCGGCCACAGTGACTAAAATGATGGACATGACTGTGCTATCACATTACAAACGTTAACAATGTAATTTCATGAATGATCTTAGGTCAACAAGAAAGCGAGGTTTAAAAACAAAATCAGCTACACTGTATAGTCACCATCGTCTTAGTGGTTGAAAAAGAAAACTGAGAAGAGTGACTCACCTCTGATTCAGAGTTAGGACTCTTAAACAATACACAACTAGCTTTAATTTGCCCCAGGCCAGTCTTGAGAAAGCTAGGGGAAAAATTACTGGCACAATAATATTAATGATGTTAATTTTGGAGAATTTTAGTCTGTTCATAAAATTAAACAATTTAACCTTTAGGTATTGGCTGCAAATCTGTATTACATTCCAACTGGAATGGACCATGCCTATGGAATTTGGATTCACTTTGAATATGTGGCATTGTTTTAAAGGTGAACTTACTTAAAATGGTCTTACTATATACTATAAAAAGAATATAGTATACTTATAGTATATAGTATCTCAGAAATTACAAAATAATAGTAAAAGGTAAAACCACTGAGGGATTTTGCCACCATTTGGTTTACCTTTTAAGTTATGCATTTCACTTGAAAGTTTGGTTAAGCTATTTAGGTGTGTTAATGGAGTGCTCTGGAAGAGTCAAAGGGGCAAGGGGCAAGAGGGGAAGGGGAAGGGGAAGGGGGTGGGGGTGCACGCCTCCCGAATCTGAATTTCCAAAAACAAACAATAGTTGTACAGTGTTTTCAGGAAAATTAATAGACTGATCTTTAGGTGTGTGTTGCAGTTTTTTTGTTTAAATAAACAAATAAAAACAGATTACCTCTAATTTTCTCTGAGAAACATCCTCCCTGTCTTACATGTCCAGACGAGTTATACACACACGCACACACACTTGGGCTTCTGGCTTTCGGTGTTTTCTTCCGACTTTTTGCCTCTCCTTTACGAATTAATTTCACAATTAACAGTTTCTCTGTTTTAATTCAGAAACCAAGACACATTAAACAGTGCTCAGGGTCATTTTAAAACAGAGTTACAGTTAAACGCAACAAAAACACTGATGATTCCTGAGAAGAATATTATGTTTATTTAAGGTAGGGTTAAGGAAAGGTAACGAGTGCGTGACGAATCATTACCATTTTGCTAATTTGCATATGTTTTGCATCGTGTTTTGTATCATTTACAACACAAAAAAAAAGTTTTTTCTAAGACTTGTATGAGGTATGACTTTGCTAAAGTTCACAAAACAAAATTTAATGTACAGTCATCTTTTTCAGACAAAAAACAAAATTGGTTAAGAACAAATATGTAAATAGATATTGGTCTTGTTAAAATGCATTACCCTGAAATTTGACCTTTGACCTTTTTCTGGTCTCAGAATGCATATAAAATGACCCAATCTTAATTAATTGCTAGTAATTTACTTTACACAAAACAAAAAAACAAAATCTATCTGTTAGTTAGTTTGAAACCCTTTCCTTAGCCACATTAACTCTCTCAGTTAGGGGTACACAGTAGTACATAGGAGTCATCTATTCGGGTGATGATATCATGTTTTTGAAAGCTATAGGAAAGCACACCAAGCTGATCAAAATGATAACAAGCTGGCTGTCCAGAGATTCTTGGGCAGGACCTTTTTTTTAATTGTTGGTGGGAAATAACTTGTGCTTCAGTGTGCAGACTACAGGGAGAGAAAGGCAGCACGATGTTAAAGAACTCACACATTCAAACAACCAGGAGTGCAAAGAAACCCAGACCAGTAAGGTACCTTATTACTAATTAGATTAAATAATGTTACTCTGTATTTTTGAAGTTTGTTAGTCTGAATTTGATAATTGGAGTCAATATGGAGGCTAAGGTTACCACTGCTAATTGCCGTTTGGTTATAAGCTACTCTCTCAAAGCTCCACTGTGCAAAGTTTTTTTTTTTTGTAATTTACTCCTTCGCAAGATACGATTTCTGAGCATCTATATTTAAATAAAATTCTGAACAGATGGCCCCTCCCCGGTAACCCAAGTGGAGGCACATTTACAGTATTGTCAATTTTCAATGTTATTTTCAATGCATTTGAGTTGCTAATGTAAATGAGGCTTAGAAGAATTATTTTGCAATACAAAACCACGTTACCCGATTACTTTTAAACACCATGCCCCCACCTCAAATTAATTCTGTGGATGCCCATGCCCCTGTACTAGCTTATTGAATTTCACAGTTCTGTTTAGCCCTGAGATTGAGTGTGATACCTGAATGCACAGGCTTAGATGTTCCAGTCATCATATGATGATCAACTAGTATACCTTTCTCCCATATATTTTCTAGATTATTAGTATACAAGCAGTTTTGACCTTTCAATTAACTAGTTTAGAACCTTGGAAAAATTGATCTTGAGGGCTAGAGTTGGGAACCACTGCTCCAAACGCTTCTAATAGAGTATGGATAGATGTGAACCATAAATGAGAGATTTAAGCAATAGGTTTAACCACCAGAACAACAGCAAAAAAAAAAAACAATCTATACATACATATCGATGTTTGATGCTGTTGTGACAATCATCAAAAATACATCTTTAAAATAGCATCATACTTTTTGGTGGTGAAATTACATTGTAATTGTAACATGTGGGTACATTTGAGCATTGTTTGATTCATTTCAGCATGATGTATTTAATTAAAATAAATAGATAAGCTAGCAACTAGGATCTTTTTGGAGGCACACATTGCAGCTTGTTTGTTGAGCTCCTGTGTGACATGCAGTGTAGAAGATTTACAGTTTGGGAATGTAGGAAGGAGTAAAAACAGTGTTAAGAGATTATTCAGGGACCACAGGTTGGGAGATTTGAAATAAACAATATTAATAAAATAATGATAAATACAAAACTAAGTTGCAATCTAAACAATAACATTATAGGTTAAACATATATCTTTTTCCCCATTGAAACATTCAGAGGTGCATTTATACTGAAACTATAGTTTTCGTGGGTGTTATATACAGTTGTTACAGGTATTCCCTCATTCTATAGTGCAGACAGCTTTGCCACTAACCTGTTCAAACATGTGGACCTAAATCAGTACAGTACTGCATGTGACAATAAGCAAACTCAACATCTAAAGTATGCTGAAAGACATACAGACAGTTGTGTGACAAAGTACTAAAGTTCTGTATAATATTGTTCCTTAGAATTCATTTGAAAAAAAGCTTACTGACTAACACCACTTCTAAGAGAGTGTCTGACTCATCTTTATATTTTATTTTTGTAACTGAGCCCTGTCATATTTAGCTGTGCAGTGTGGCACTCTCGAGACATTAACTGTATATATATGGAACTAACAAAATTAGACATGTGCTGGCACCAGATATTTCCTGGATTTTCTAGAGATGCATCAAACCTGACTGAGGCCTGTTTTTGAACCTCCTATGAAAACTAGTTTTATAAAAAAAAATTTAAAAAAAGACCCAGGAAACTGACTACAAAGTTTGCCACCATTCATTTCTGAAAGTCATTTGAAATTATTTACAAACAACCAAGAAACATTTTTTTTTCTGTTTTTAAAATATTATTGTTGTTATAAGACATTGGTAGTGTCTTACAGTCTGTAAATAGCGGTTGCATTTCATTTTTGGTCTTATCTGAGTGTCCTCCATGTTTCCTGTCCAGCTTGTTGCTAGGCATGAGAAAATGACAGTCTCAGCTGCTGTAAAAAAAAATACAAAGCTACTGGATACACATTTTTTGTTTTACTTTTTTTTAAATTATAAATTGTATATAGATACAGTATAACAGGCCATTATTGTCTCAGGAAGGCAGCAAGAGATGAAGGCATATAATTGTTTTCGGTTTCATTCAAGCACAATGCTCAACGCAGAGCATATATATATATATATATATATTTTTTTTTGTCCATAACTATATGTTTCATCAAATTATTAAGCAGTTTGCTTTCTGATGTCACAGTAATCTGTTTAGGACATGTGCAATTGGAATGTAGTGTTTAATCACTGTTATTTATCCTATAAATCTATTTCCTTACTGTGAGCTCAAAACTGTTTGAGTTCTTCAACCAGAACAGTGCTAGAAAAAAATATTGGCAACAATCACCTGTGACATTCTGAAACTGCTCAACATACATGCATTTTTTCTTTGATTACAGTATGAATCACACACAGTGCCCTTAAAAGACAATTTTTGCCTGGATGATTATTTATTTATTTATTATTATTTATTTATTTAGCAGGCCTTTATCCAAGGCAACTTACAGAGACTAGGGTGTGTGAACTATGCATCAGCTGCAGAGTCACTTACAATTACGTCTCACCTGAAAGACGGAGCACAAGGAGGTTAAGTGACTTGCTCAGGGTCACACAATGAGTCAGTGGCTGAGGTGGGATTTGAACAGGGGACCTCCTGGTTACAAGCCCTTTCTTTAACCACTGGACCACACAGCCTATTTAGTTTTAGACTGAAACCACAAAAAAACAACTATGCAATATAATTTTTTTCTACAGTTCATTATTGATCCAGGGTATGTAAATGAGCTTGGTCACTCTAACGAGACACACATTTGAAAAGAGAAAACACTTTAATGTTGCAAAGCTAGAAATAAACAACTTAAGAATACTTGACTTAAGTTCCTCACTTGTGGTTTTGTCCAGTAAAATGGGTGTTCATAATGGGTCAAAATACTTTAAAAACGTGAACTCAATATATTATTCATAGATATTTTCTGTGATCAGTCTCCTCATTAATATCATTATATAAGCTCTGTTAACAAATTATCATTTTAAGATGCAACAAAGGTATTGATTTGGGAACAAAACATATATTGCAGGCACATGCACTTTTGGATAGAGAATTGGGTACAATAAAAAAATGTTACTTGTAGAGTAAAAAACAATAATAGGGTTGTTATGATTGAAAGTTATAATCTAAAACATGTCATTCAAGTAAACCTTTTTATGAGGGGACATTTCCTTCTCGGTGATTTTCATGGCAGGCTGCACCACTGTAAGAGCTTATTGAATACAAATGTAACCATTGACGGGCATGCAGTGACACTTTCCTTAATGATCCCAGGTGTAGCTGTAGCATGAAATTATTGGGTGAAATGAAGTACTGATGATAACTATTAATTTGTACACATAAAAAGCATTTAAATGATTTAATGGCAGACATGGCTGTTCATCATGACAGGGAAAATGCAATGAATGTCATTTCTGTCACTCATTGACGTTTCATGACATTAACTTCCACATTTCATGTTGTGAACTTGGCTCTCAATAAAAATGCAACATGCAGAATCAGATAGGAGCAAGCTCTTACTTGCATATATGACGTTTATACTTGGATTCAGCATCCACCAGTGCCTTATTCTAATAGATAACATTATCTTTGAACTACATACTCACTATTCATAAAGAGCTGTTTGTGGAAAATACTGAAGAGTAATTTTGAAACTTTGAAAATATATCTCTGTAGCATATGTTGGGACTTCCCTTCACCTTTAAACTGTTGCCCCGATTATTATTGTTATTCCTGGACACAAAACTCAAACTACATAAATGGAGAAGTAAAAACAAAAGGGACTGTACCTTACCTAAAACTACATAACAGACTTTTAAAACTGCTTAATATATTACATACAAAATTGTTACACTTTACACACTGTTACAATATATGCACTGTTACAATATGTTTGACATTCCCATCCATGATATGTAATGTATATTGAAATGTAACTTATTATAAAAGGAAAGGTTCCTTTGCATACTTAGAACCTGGGCTCAAAACAGATCTCTGCAGAACAAAATATAATTGTAGCATTTAAAAAAAAGAGAGAGAGAATGGCTCAGCATGGTTGTAAAAGGAACATTTATTTTAATACAACACAAGAGATGTGAAGATTAGCTGTGGCGTTTCTACAATCTCTTAATGACCCAGAGTCTGTAAATACTAAATAGTTTAGAAGAAACACATTGCTTTGGCTGCATCCCACGTTGTCCATATTTTTCAATATGTTCCTGATTGTTTTGAAATATTTTTATTCCAACAACGTAAGTAAATCAAGTAGAGGATTAAAGTAGAGAGCGTGATTCTCCTGATGACCTCTCCCAAGTAAATGTTGAGAAATGTATTCCCCAGTTGACCCACGATGTGTGAATAAAAATGTCAACAATATGTTTAAAAATATAACATTGCGATACAGACACAGTGAACAGCAAAGATACTGTAATGTGTTTCTTGTAAACTTTGCAGTGTTCTGTAATATTTTAAAGCAGTCAGAATTGTGTTGAAAAGGAAATGGCAGGGGTACATAAAGCACAGGAGATAGTAATAGTAAGTAATGACATTGATTAGAAGGATTTTTAATCCCAAAAGTGGAAGTCTTGCAAATAACTTCAAACTCACATACTGTATGGTATCCTAACTTTATATTTGTTGCATTAAATGACACAATAATGTCCCAGTAGTTTTGAAATTTAAGTTTTAAAATGAATACACTATTGCTTTATTTTCCTTTTTAACCAATTATTTTACCCACTTTTATTCCCCTATTTGGATTGTCCAGTCCTCACTCAGGAAAACTGAACATCAGTGGATGTCTGTTAGTTACCAGCCCCTGGAAGAGGACAAAGGCCAGCCCTGAAGCTGCCCGCTTGAATACACCGGCTGTGCCTTTACCAGGTGAGCCATTCGGGGACCTACCCCATTTTACAACATGCTAACAGACATTATTTTAAAGGAATGTGCAACATTTATTTATTTTAAAAATTACAGTATCTTGGCTAGAGTTTTTCCGTTAACAAATTGTGCATCTCTCTGTCATGTTTATTAGAAGAAGTTTAACACAAAGCACAAAACCATTACTATAGCTGTTTTGGGGCCTCCGTTGTTCTTAATTTAGGCCTGCAATTAGACAAGATTTTTTTTCGGGGAAACCAGTGTAACTGTGATAATAAAATAGATGCTTTTTCTTTAATTATCAATTCCAAGTTGTTACACTTTCCAAAAATGTGCAACAAATTAGGTTTCCACATTGGGCAAAGCTTCCATGTAGACATATGTTCAAGTTTAAGTTCTGTTAAAACCACTGCATACCATTTACCCTGCCAAGAAAAAAAAATACCAACTTCCAAAAATGTGTTTTCTTTTTTCCTGTGTTCCATGACTTTTAGGCATTAGTTGCCAAAGAATACACACAGTTTTTTTCTTCTTTTTTATATCAAATTGAATGAAAAAGAACCTTATCTTTACAGGTCACTGAGAAGTGTAACATATCTTGTAAGAGGTCAAAATACAACATGTTATACTGTTAGGTTGGGTTTGCATGTAAGGAAGTAATTGAAGTTTGTTGATGCTCATCTTTATTGTTAATATAAATAATTGAAGGTCATAGGTGGTTCCACCCGTGGGCCACCTACATCCCAGTTATTGATTTGGAGTTCTAATGAACGAATCAACTCTGTTCCAGCTTTAAAGCCCTGTTAGGCACCTTACCCTGTGTAGGCCAAGATAGGTGAACTATTCCACTCCATTTTCCTCCCTGACTGGTGGAGCCAATGCAACGCTCCCTGTTGTCCCCAACCAAGACTGGAAACAGGATTCAGAACAGTGAACTCCGGCCTGCACTGGGGACCCGTTCATTGCAGCATCTATAAGTGTGTTATACATTTGCATTAAATAGACAGGCCATCTAAACTGAGTGTTATATGTAGTAAAGACTGTACTTTACAAAAACCTTATAATTATCATACATGATGTTAAGCTTTCTACAAATAGTGTGTATAGATGATATTTTAAACTGTTTCACTTGTTAATATTAATCATCATTATCTTTACCGCCTTTATAGTTGCTTATAAATGGATCTACAGTTATGGCCAAAATTTTGCATCACCCTATAGAATTAACAAATTTTGCTTTTAGTCGACTGAAACCTGCTGAATAATGTTACGTTAACATATTGAATTAAATACCGCTTTGCAGTTTTCCATATATTTAACAAAAACTGACAAAAATTGAAAAATGTGACATTTCAAATCTAACACGAAATACTGTACTACTATTATGGCTTCTTGTAGACTTCTACAATATCATTATGTAGTTTCTTTGATTACATGATGTTAAATAAAATATCTAAATTAAGTTCATATTGTTTTTAATTTTTATTTTTAATTATATCATAATCCTAAAATTCTAGTTGATGCAAAACTTTTGGCCATAGCTGTATATACAGTACAAAAGAGTGATCAAGGTCTCTTAAATGGAAAGATTATATTTATTGGAATATGTTTCTAATTATTTTTCACAATAATAATAATAATAATAATAATAATAATAATAATAATAATAATAATAATAATAATAATATAATTGGGTATGTTTAAACAACATTATAAAATTGTTAGTTGCTTTTAATGATCGTGACGCTATAAACCTTCACACTGTGATATGTTTGATTGAACAAAGAACATCAAATTCAGCGCAGATTGGAAATCTGTTTTGTGTTTCATTTGGTCTTGGCTGTCTGTACTGTATTTGTGAAACTTGCAACCACTTAGATTCATTAGTCAGCTAGCAAAGCATTACTGGCTGCCATATAAAGCAGATACATTACAAACAAACCATTCAGCTCATGCTTTGTTTTTATACATTAAATCACACACATTACTCTATGTTAATGAATTGAGAAATATACCCTTAATCATTTTCCAAACAATTTTAATACAATAATTTATAAAGCCTTCACAATAAGCAAATACATTCATTAATATATTACAGGCTTCATCATGAAAAAGTATATTTTCAATTATGTAAAGTAACCCTTGTTTTATTTAAAGAGTGAAGTCATTATTTGGCGATGATGAATCAATGTTATGCAATGGAGCTGAGCTGTGTCATAGCTGATTGACTGTATTGCCATACAGTACATCGGAAAGTGCTAGAAAATTGCGCTGTGCAATGATTATATCGTGTGACTATATGCAATCTAGGCAGGAAATTAAAATACTACACACTGTAAACAAGAAAATGGCTTTCCTAAAAAGGGTAAAAATGTGTCTGCAGCAGATCACGAAAAGCAGTATCCAGTAGGAATTTTACACAGCGATGGATGTAAGCTCTTCTGTATGTCCTGAAACTTTATTCTAGCTCAGAACCGAAAATCGTCTGTTGACAGACGAGATTCAAATATTCACCGAAAGAGAAAGGCGGTGAAGACCGGTGACATCCATGTTCCAAAAGTCCATTGAAAACCATGAAGCACGTGAAGTATCCCTCTTGAAAAATTGGACAACCAAAAGTTACATAAATTCTTCAGACTGAGTGTAACAAATGGTGAAGCGATTCCTCCATCAGCCCAGCTAAGATGTGAATACTTACCTAAAGTTGCAGAGTATCACAAGCAGGAGATTATGGAATTGGTAAAACAGTCTAGTTGCTTGTCCGTGGTCACTGACAAGTCAACTGATGCCCAAGATCAGTATGTGTTACACACTGTATTTGTTTTGCAAGGCCTAAATGGTGAACATGCATCAAGGGTAATTTGGAAGTTGAAATGGAGACAAGTGATGGAACAGGGGGGTCCACAAAGTAGGAAAAGGGGTAGGAAAGAAGAATTAGATGTAGCGAGCAAAGAGGGTAAGGTTAGTAAGGGTGCAGTAGTCATCTAAATTAGTGGATTTTGTTGTAATCTTTAACGCAGCAGATGAAGGAGAAATGTTGGGTGATATTAGCCCACTTAAATTGGCAGGATGGATTAAAAGCATGAAACAAATTAAGAAACTGGCAAATGGGAGATGATTTTCTGGAAAAATAAAGAACAACGAGAGAAAGCCTTAACTTTCAGTAGTCTGGGGAAAATGTTAATGAGGGTAGGTACCAGGAAATGGTCAGGTAAAGGGTGTGATTTATGGTATAACTCTAGATACAAATTTAAAAGAAATAATGGGGTGTATTAAGAAAAATAAAGTAGTTCATGCAGTCAGGATTATTTCAAAGAGAAATGGAAAGAAAATACCCACAACCGCTGTAATTCTTACATTTGAGGAAAGTATGTTGCCAGAGAAAGTCTGTATTGGTTATCAGATGTGCCCAGTTAAGCATTTATACCAGCACCACTCAGCTGTTTTAAATGTCAAAGGTTTGGGCATATAGCAAGAATTTGCAGAGCGAAGCAGAGTTGTGCAACATCTTAAGGTGAACACGAGTATGGAAATTGTGATGAGGGGTTTGTTATTGTAGGTGCTATTGTAGACAGTTAATATTCTTAAAACAATAACCTCGTTCTATTATAATGTACAAACCTGTTTTCAATATCGCTCTCTGAAAATGATAGCAGATTTATATGTTACAACAAGCCAAAAATAAACCACATTCTAGACTGTTCAAAGTTCATAAATCGTGCTTGTTCAACATGAGTGAATGACTTAATACTGGGAATCTCTTCTTAGAAAGATGGTATTTACAAAATAAGTTTGAAAATCACACAAAACAGTTACACAAATAATATCACATTAAAAGCATTACATTGAGAACTAAGGTTTTAAACAACAATTTACCAAAGAAATATTAATACATACTGACACTACAACAAGGGATCGCACAATACCTGAATAGATATTTAAGAGTATTGTTACCTAGCTTGGAAAGCAGTCAAGATTCAGCATTCTGTTACCTTGTGTTTCTCTGAGTGTCAGGGCCCTTGACCTTGATGGAAAAATACTGACCTGAGGGCTCGGGTGCAGTCTTGTAGTTTCTTTGAATCTGAGCGAGCAGGGATCAGAGGAGTGGAGTCAGGCCAGAGACCAGGGAGCAGGTCAGGAAATCAGCGGGCAGGGAGCTAATGTTCACAGTCTGCTTTATACATGGATCATTTCATTTTCTCACCATACGCCGATTGGCTAGTTCATGTCTGGATGGGCTCGCAACCTTGATTGTTTGCCCCGTCTTGCTTGATGAGTTCATTATCCTAATTTAGAAAGGGGAAAATTTTAAAACGAACATAACTTTTGCTAAATCATTCAGATTTTACTCTGAATTCCGTTATTTTACCATAAGAAATTACATTTCTTTAGACACCAAATATGTCGGGTTGTGACTTTGGTTAGACATCGCAAACAGTTTCACTTTACTTAGGGTTTTTTCTACCTGCGTTATTCTGTGCTTGTCAAGCAATTTAAGAATAAAAACGTTTGCATCTTGTACTCATAGTAAATTAAAATCAATAACGATGTTAAGTTGTTTCAAATCTCTTGTTTTCTTTTAAGCTGATTTAAACTACATTTTTTCCTTTTCTTTCCTTAGTGTAGGCTTTGTGTAAAACCCACCTTCCCTCTCTAAACGGGTAATTCAATTGTAGAGATGGGTTTGATTAGCCTTTGTTTCCTGAGTGCCTGATGTATTTGAGGTGTTAGGTTGATCATTATCGCTAGGCAAAGCTAGACAAATTAAGTTAAATATTTAATTCAATTTTTGGTTTTCTGTTAAAATGTAAAATATCCACAACATTTGCAATATATTTGTGATGACAAAGTCTATATAACCGACATTATCAAATGTTGCAATTGTGGGGAAATCATAGTGCGGCGTATGGAGGATGTAAAATGCACAAAAAGCCAGAGTACAAAGTATAAAAATTGAAAGGAAAGCCTCGTATGGAGGCAGTTCAGTGTGTTAATGGAAAAGGCAGAATGGAAACAAGTAGAGTTAGTGTTGGATTATCATCAGGAGCCATTCCTGAAGAACTTGACGTTTCGGTTGGAAACACAATACAGCTGAAAGACAAAGTATCAGTAATGACGAAAGAACTACTTGAGAAGACAAGATTTAAAGATGATACATTAGTTATTAGCAAGTCTCTGTTTCTGGGATTTATAATAGAAGTGATAAATTGTACTGCACACACGTAAAAGAGAGCTGAGAAAACTAAAATCGTAACGAAAGCTGCAATGAAGTACTTAAATGTATCGGAAATAATGATGGAACAAACATACAAAATGATTAATATGGCTCGCCAGCAGGGTGAAGAGATAAGATAAGCTATGGATATAAACATATTACAATGGAATGCCAAAAGTTTAATTGCAAATGGTCAAGAATTCAAAACGTTTATTCGTGAGCGGGTAAATCACCAGATATTATTTGTGTGCAGGAAACTTGGATAAAGGAACAATTGAAATTTAGTATTTTAGGATATGAAGCAATAAGGCGGGATAGCAATAATGTGGGTGGGCGTTGTTGTATATTTGTGAGGAATAATGTGGTATATAGGGAAATAAGAACGTAGAAAGAATTAGAATGTAATGCAATAGCAGTTATATATAGTGGTGGTGAAGTAGTTGTATTACATTTTATAATCCCGAAATAAATTGACGTTTGAGGTATTAGAAAATGTAATAAAGGAAATGAATCAGCCCATTATTTGGTGCGGTGACTTTAATGCACATAATGTTGTGTGGGGTAGTATCCATACTGACTGGGAAATGTGTTGAGGAAATAATGGATCAATTTAATTTAGTGTGTATAAATGATGGGAGTGGAACTCGTATTGATGTACATAGAAATACAAGTTCATGTATAGATTTGACATTAGTATCCAGTAGTTTAGCATTAAATTGTGAATGGGCGGTATATGATGAGTGTCTGTTGAGGAGTGACCATTTCCATTTTATTACTATTAACAGCAGTATTCAGTTTAATGAAATTAGTTGGGGGGGGGCGGGGGGAATATAATTTAAAAAAGCAGATTGGGAGAGTTTAGGCAAAATTGTAAAGTGCAAATTAATAATAGATGCATTGATAATGATATAGATCGTTTTGATACTGGTGGAAGTAACTACTAAATCTATTCAGATGATAGGAATGGTCAAGAGAAAAATAATTATACCTTGGTGGAACAAGGAATGTGACATAGTGATTGGTGATAGGAACGGTGATTTATTATTATTGTTGTTGTTGTTGTTATTTATTTATTTATTTACTGTCACGTGTGGCAGGATGGCGCAAGGGATGAGGCCCAGAGACAGACTGCAGTTCAAACAAAAGACTTTTAATAAATAAAAGACACAAAATAAACAGGCACGAGGGCCAAACAAAAAGGTTCTTAAACACAAAGACAACAAACACAAAGTAAAACTTCCAAAAAAATAAGGCTTCCAGGCTGGGCTTTGCCTTCACTGGATTGCAAAATGAACAAAAATACCAGCACACAAAGAAAAACACCCTTGCTTCCTCAGCAACCTCTCCCTAATGGGGAGTTGAGGCCTCCTTTTATGTCAGGTGGCTGGGCACTAATTGATTGATAATTGCTCCCACCTAATGCAATAAACCTGGGCAGGGAGGAGAATTTAATCCCATCCCTGCCAATATTTACAAGGGCAGAGCCCTGCTCTGCCACAGGGCAGTTCAAGAGCAGGTAACAGTGTTGATAGTTACATCAGGGTTAGATACTGAGTGCAAGTGAAATACAAAACACTACATGCATCCACAATGTTTAGAACTCACATCCTACCATTGTATTGAATGTACTATGCCTTGTAGTTCATTGTATTTAATGTATTGCATTGTTTTCACTGTTTAATGCATTATGTATTGTTTCTCACAATCTTGTAAAGCTTTGTGATGGTGGCCCACTATGAAAGGCTATATAAATTACATATTGATTGATTGATTGATGACAACTTGAGCAAAGAGTTTTGGGAATATAGAAAAACAGAAGTAGAAAAGAAATTGTTATATTCTTAAAGGATATATTGATGAACGTATGCTAATTAATGAACAATTGAATATGGGGGAGTTGAAATATGCAATTAAGACCAGTAAAAATACAGCACCAGGGGAAGATAGAATATGTAGCATCATCTTTAAATATTTGGAAGGAGAGGTGTTAAAAATCATACTAAGGTTATTTAATGATATTTTGGATAAAGGAAAATTGCCAAAAGACTGGAAGCATGCGATTATTATACCAATAGGGAAACAGGGAAAAGACCTTTCTTCAGCACTATCATACTGACCAGTTGCTTTGACATCCAACACGTGTAAAATAATGGAGAGAATGATAAACAGAGGGTTAAACTTTTTAGAAAGAAATATGTTATTATCTGAAGTACAGAGTGGTTTTAGGAAAAACAGAAGTACTATAGACCAAGTAATAAGATTGGAGTCATATATTAAGAAAGCTTTTAGTAATAAGGAGACATTAATAGCTGTCTTTATTGATTTGGAAAAATCATATGATATGTTGTGGAAAGAAGGTATTTAAATGCATAATATGGGGATACAAGGAAAGATGTTTTGGTGGGTAGGAGATGTTTTTATCGTATAGGACTATTCAAGTCAGAGTGGGTGCTGAGTATTCAGCGGTGTATAAGGAGTGGGTGCTGAGTATTCAGAGGTGTATAAGGACTGGGTGCTGAGTATTCAGAGGTGTATAAGGTGGTAAATGGTACTCCACAGGGGAGTGTTGTTAGTCCAGTTTTATTTAATATAATGGTAAATGATTTGCCAAAAAGTTGAATGTTAATGTGTCATTATTTGCTGATGATGGGGCATTATGGAACAATGGTAGGTGCAGATGGCAGTGGATGAGGTAGAGAAGTGGGCAAATAGATGGGGTTTTAAAATTTCAGTATCCAAAACAGAAACTATTCTTTTTCTTTAAAAAAGATTCCAGATGACAAAACTTATGCTTGTATAAGGAACCTATCAAAAGGGTATCAGAGTTTAAGTTTTTAGGAATATGGTTTGATAGTAGGCTGACATGGAAACATATAGATAATATGATACAAAAAAAGTGTAAAGTGTGGCTTAATTTATTGAGATGTATTTCTGGACAATATTAGGTGGTAGATAAAGGTACCTTGTTATATATATATATATATATATATATATATATATATATATATATATATATATATATATATATATATATATATATATGTAAATACAGTCAGTAATTGACTATGGGTATCAATAGAACGGCAACAAAATCCTTGGTCAAGAAAATTGATCGGATTCAATATCAGGCATTGAGGATATGTACAGGTGCTTTCTAAAACATCTCTAATTAATGCATTACAAGTGGAAACTGGTGAGTTGCTATTAAATCTGAGGAGACTGACATTGGGAATAAATTATACCACCATGGCATTGAGCCAAATATAGAATTAATTTTAAGAGAAACATTACAAGGGGTGGAAGATAAAACAACAGCTTAAGAGGCTAGTAGAGGGGTATGTCGAAAAACGAGGGACATATATACGTATATATACACATGTATATGGATGGATCAAAGAATATTGATAGTGGAAGAGTGTCATCAGCTTTTTATGTGACAACATTTGATGTGGGAAAATCAGTAAGGTTGTCTGATCAATTATCTGTGTTTACTGCAGAAATGATTGGATTCCTGCACATATCGGAATAAGGAGAAATGAAAGAGCAGATTTATTGGCACAAAAAATGCAACACAACAAGATACAATAGACATGAACATTTCATTGGGTAGGACAGAGGTACACAGTATTGTCAAGAGGAGGGTTTTGATTAAATGACATTGCTTTAGCATTTGTCCAGTGGTTGATAAGAAGGTACAGAGTAGGTGTAATCTGGAGTAGAATTAAGACATTGCACCATTAATAAATTCCTTAATATCATAGGCAAGTGTGACAGTGGAGATTGTGACCAGTGCAAAACAACAGAATCCATGGAACATTCTTTTATAATTATACTTTTTATAATGAGACAGGAAGGAGTTACAAGTACTGTATATTTAGACTTTTTAAACATATTACCACAGATCATATATCACAAAACACAATAATTAAGTTCATAAAGGACACAGGGAGATACAACTCCATTTAGAACTAAAATAAATATTTGTGTTCTGTTTTATGGCCAATAGCTGGTAGCAATGAGCCACATCAGTGATTCAAGCAGCTACCCTTTCGTTAAAGAAGAAAACATAGAACTGAAAGCTGTCCTTGCAGTTACACTTTACCTACATAACAGGCTGTTAATTACAACACTGTTTCACAAGCTATTGTAAAGTGCTTGAATAACTTTGACTTTGATTTGGATGATGTTAGTGCATTTATCTCTCTATTTGCTATTTTAAAAAAAATCTGTACACATAATTTATAAAATAGTTCTGTGCACATTCCATAAAATACGATACTTTACCCATGACACTGCCGTGAATTTTAAAACAACATTTCTTCACAGGGCTTTAGATAGGACATGATAATTGAAGAACATGGCTCCAACTTCACATTTCTAAAAGAAGGACTACAAGTACTAGAATGTATTGCAAGTGATTAACAGCCCCGATGAACTTAGTTTGAGCCACACGGTCACTCAATGGTAAGTGAAGGCGTAAGGAATTCCATACTTTTAATTTACATTTAATTCATTGAAAAAGAGGATTTATGGGGGCTCCCAAGTGGCGCATCTGGTAAAGGCGGTCCGCATGGAGTGCAGGATGCACCCTATAGCCTGGAAGTCACCGGTTCAAGTCCAAGCTATTCCACTGTCGACTGTGGACGAGTGCTCCCAAGGGGTGGCGCACAATTGACCAAGAGTCGCCCGGTGGGGAAGGCATAGGTCGGTCAGGGTGTCTGTGTTTCTACTGCTTTGCAATTTTACAGACTAAATAAATAACGGACATCTACCGCTTGAACTGGAAGCTGATTGGCTGACGGTACTGAATCGATTTAGAATCTGAAACTGGGGCACACTGGACCTAAACTGGACGGGCCAGGCCCACTAAGGCCTGCTCATAATGTCGGGCCTGCGTCTCCGTGCAGTAAATATTTATTTCCTCGGGAGGCGGGACCAAGGACGTCACTCCACGGAGGGGCCTATCATCAGCTTTGATATAAAATGCTCAGCAAATACCTGACAAGCAGGCATATCCCAAAAGTATGGTTTGGCGGTCAACTTCTTTTCAAGTAACTGGGGTTACATCTGTAACCTACTGTTTACCATAATAAAAGCATTCAGTAGCAATGTGTTATAAAGCCTAGTGAAAACATTCTAATACATAGGTAAGCATTGTAAAAATAGTGAGGTATATTAAAGCATATTAATAAACATGGCAAACCAGGGTAAGCTATGGTACATGCAGGGTATAACCATGGGAAAAGCATGGGGAAACTGCAAAAATGCTATGTAAAAATACGATGGTAAACTTTTATAAGGGAAGGGCTCAAGTGAAAGTGAAATAAATAGCAAAGTGGACAAAGGACATTTGGTTCCTCTTTGTAGTCTGAAAGGAATGAGATTAAGTGACCAGCTGAAACTGTAGCTCCTGGTGATTTATACAATATTTCTAACCAAGTGTACGCCCAAACCCATGCTGCTTAACAGTAGCATATCCAAGTATACAGTCACGATAAACTATTAACATAATGCTATTTATTGCAAATGTTCATAATGCCCTAATGTTTAATATACAGAGTGTATGAGCAGCGACGTTTTCTCTCCTCTGCGAAGTTCAGTGTCATTGTTTGCAAGCAAGTAGTTTTCAAACATTCATATCCAGGCATTAAATGTAATAGTATGCTCCCCACGGCTTTGAAAATCGACAAAATCGCTAAGTTGGCAACACTGGGCATAAGTAAACTCACAAAGCCAGACAGTTTTTCAGACAACCACATTTTTTCAATATTAATTTTCTGATACCAGACAGAAATGCATTGAATAAAAAGAAAAATCAACTTCCTTGCAACTGTGCAGATAGGATAAACTTCATCGCCGATGATACGATAAGCACCGATGAGCAAATGTTGCAACTTGCAGTCTTTTAATATAGAATACTTTTGGAAGTACCGAAGTGTGATTAATCGATGAATCACTAATTCATTAAAACCCCTCATTTATATTCCTAACCTCCAGTGCTTTTACAATGCTTCTGCTCCAGATATTTTGAACCCACTTAGTCACCCAGACTAACAATGACACTTCAGGGAGCACTGATGGAAATGACTCCACCCCTGCCTTTTTATACCAGAGCACTCAAACCTACTACTCATCCTTGTCTCTGAAAACTCACAAGGGAAGCAGTGCATAACATCATTTAAAGGAGGTTATTCATGGCAAGTTTTAGTTTAATATCATAAAAATACATACAATGTGTGGTGTCTTGCTGTTTATTTGCAGCAATGAGACAGGCACCATATTAGGTTGAACTTTATACAAAAGTTTACTAGAAGTACTGTGTAAGTACAAATGCAGACATGTTGCTGGTTAGGAATCAGTGTGTGGAGCAGGAGTGCTATATTTCTGTACAGTTACATGCAACATATAGAGCTGGACCACGGAGCGGATGTGTGAACACTACACTGTGTATCTCAAATCCAAGAAATAAGCACTGTTATGAAAGTTTTGTTTGAAATTGTGTTTTTAAATCTTTTTCTTTTTTAATGAAATGAAAATATAATTGATAACTTCAAACTTTGGAACACTTTTGAATCCTTAACCCTGATAGAAATATGACTCATATTTCAGCTATTCCAGGTTTTACTGTGTGCTTCATTAGGATGATCTGAGCTTTTCCATATTTGTTAATTTAAGCTGAAGTGGGTCTGTAATGGCTAGTCTTATTTCCATGCCTGTAATTCATTCATCATAGCTGTATGAAAAGTATATGCATATGCTTCATTAAACTATATTTAAATTCTTATTGAATACACAAACACATATTTAAGTAAGCTCTCTTTCCTCAGGAAAGCTGTGTAAATCTAATCTGACTTCATTGTTGAGATTCAAGCAGCAACGTTCATGCTGATTTAGTAAAGGGCACAGTGCTCAGCTCAACGATCCCCTAAGAAGAGAACAGCCTTGTATGGGAGAAAGTGGTGCCAGAGTGTGAATAATGAGTAAGTTGGTTCCAAACTCTTCTGACTGCTAGGGCCTTGCTACAAAGAGCCGTTAAGTCAGTTTGAGTTCATGACTGTCATTGGTTAGGTTAGGTGGCGTTACTTTTGAAACCTTTACTTTTGTAAATTTTATTTCTGTTGTAGTCAAATGGTAAATAACTGTGTGTGATGCACTAGAACCTGTATTACCTGTATTATGTTATATTATTTGTTTTATTATTATTTGTTTACTTAGCAGTCGCCTTTAGCGAAGGCGACTTACAGAGACTAGGGTGTGTGAACTATGCATCAGCTGCAGAGTCACTTATAACTACGTCTCACCCAAAAGACAGAGCACAAGGAGGTTAAGTGACTTACTCAGGGTCACACAATGAGGCAGTGGCTGAGGTGGGATTTAAACCTGGGACCTCCTGGTTACAAGCCCTTTTCTTTAACCACTGGACCACACAGCCTCATGTTTTTAAAGATTAATAAGATTGTCCCTCAAGCAATGGTTATATATCTGTATTTATTTTGTTTTAACACAAATACAGTAGTTACATAGGATTATTGTTGGCTTGTGTTTAACATTGTAGCAAAGATAATTAGGGAAATGCACAAAATGACAACCTAAGCCAAGTGACTTTACCTGATCATTGCTTATTTGTCAGTGCTGTGAGCCAATGGAAGTTTTCACAGCAGGTACTCATTTGGCTTAATGTCAGTTCAACGCTTTTCTCAAAGGCTTTAGTACACATCATACCTTTCACCTCCATAATGGTGACATAAACCTGAACTGAATTTTGAATACTGGACCATATGCATACCATCTGCATCAGAGGACTATTGATAGGTCATTGTATCTGAAATCATCAAATACAGTATAAGAGCTTCACACTGGTAATGTTTAGAATAAAAGTGTCCCACAGTGCTATGTCTTCAAATTTTTTAACACATGTATGATTATTCTGGCTGATGTGATATGTCAGCATGTGCCTACATTCAATTTATATCATGATTACATTGGGATTAAATAAAAGATGTGTCTTTCTCAGTTGTCATTCTGCCAGCTTGTTTTGCTGATATGAGGTGAGGCTTGATTTCAAATGATTTACAAGTCAGTGCAGATAAAACAGAACTATTACTTGTGGGATGCAGACTTCAGCTTCAGGGTCCCATTCTCTGATACACGGGACTGGCTTGGACAGTAGAAAGTAGTGTCATCTTTTGCAGGAATGCTTGGTGTTCAATTGGATTTTCATATTTGAAATCTACAATAAAAGTACAAAGATTGATGGCAAAACATCTGAAGAAATTATCTATATATCAGTACTGTGCCAATTCACATTAGTGCAATAACCTAATAATGTAATCATCTAAAATAGTTAAACTTTCCAGGGTTTTATTGTCTCCTCCATTGGACAATACACACAATTTTGTTTCCATGGAGACAAAGATTGTCTTGACACCTACAGAATTATGTGCTTAAAACCAGTGGTCCAGTGGTTAAAGAAAAGGGCTTGTAACCAGGAGATCCCCGGTTCAAATCCCACCTCAGCCACTGACTCATTGTGTGGCCCTGAGCAAGTCACTTAACCTCCTTGTGCTCCGTCTTTCGGGTGAGGCGTAATTGTAAGTGACTCTGCAGCTGATGCATAGTTCACACACCGAGTCTCTGTAAGTCGCCTTGGATAAAGCGTCTGCTAAATAAACAAATAATAATAATAATATAAGCTGCCACTTGTTGTGAAGTTACAGTACCTGCACATTGCTCAGATAACTCTGTTTAAAGAGGGTTGAGTTAAATATGGATGTGATTGCTGGAAGAATTGATGTGGATACAGGTTCAAAAGTAAAAACAAGTAATAATCGTTACAACACACCAAGGCTCTGTTACAAATATCTGGCACTTTGGCCTGTTATAAGTTATTGTTGGCAGCAGATCGTGGTTTTAACAATTTTCCAACTAAAGGTTGTGCCTTGAATTAGAATCAAATAATTTTCAAGCATGGTTTGTCCACATTAATATGCATGAACAATGAAAAGCTGAATTTCTATAGTGCCAGAAATGTGCCTCTATACAGTATAATCCCTGGTAACCTGTGATAATCTCACAACAGACCATAGTATATGGAATATAGCTGAAATATTAGCTCGTTTTATGTTTGTTTGTTTTTTCCATAAAATCCTGCCCTGTGAAACAACCCCTCAGATTTGATTAGATGGCAACATGAAGCATCATAGCTCCCTCTAATGGACTCAGCGAGTACATCAGGGAGTGTACAAGATTTTCACAAGCAGTAAGATTTGCAGACTGCATTCAAACAAGTTGTACATATCTAACCCCATTCAAAAGTATATGAATGATAAGAAACATAGCAATCATATGCTTTTGCCTCCCATTGTTACCAGTCATATCAGAAAGTCCAACAATAATGTGCCTCCGACACAAACCAACATCATCTGCAATACTGATATACTGATGTCGTAGTAAAGAACTAAAGTCCTTACGTAAAAAATACTTTCAATCACTGCTTTGCTTTAAATTAATATGTTTATGTCATTTTATTTTACATTTTGGAATAAGTAGTTAAAAGTCAAGATAGAAATGCTGAGAAATACAGATATGTGACTGGGGCCAAGAAACTATGAGGACCACTGTCATGGAAGTCACCTGCTTTGCCTCTCTCAGCTTAGAGGACCCTGGCCTTAAAAGGCTTCATGCTTCAGCTTGTCCTTCAGGTTGCTGGCCTGAGGCTTTTCCCCGGCCTTGAATCCAACACAGACTTATATCTCAAATTGTGGGGTCTATAGTTATGTGAACAGGCTGGCTGGTAGTTACGTCAGGCCAGGAAATGCACACAATGGTGAGTGAATTGCGCTGTTGCGCTGGTTTATTGCAAAATAAAAGATTTAAACAAAACAGAACACATAAAACAAATGGCATGTTGGCCAAAATAAATAGACAGACAAAACAGTGGACAAACCTCAAACAAGTATCGTGCTGAACTGTTTCAGCACAAGTTACAACTGTTATTATTTATTCTTTCTTTCTTTCTCCTTCTCTCTATCCAACCCAGAGTGAGTGATTTGTGCATATACTGTATATACAGCTGTGTAGGGATACAATTACTAATTAATCATTCACTTGAATCCCAGCAATTAACTAATTGTGCCCTTCCCGTGCCCCCAACAAATACCCATTTTAATCTGTACATGAAGTTGTTGTGCATTTCCCTGTGCCTTATTACAAATATACATTTTACATTGCTTGTGCTACATAACCCACACTCCGTGCACCACTACAAAAATACATATAACAAACAACATAAAACACAAAACACAAAATACGCACAGGGGCGGGGCACCCTGCCTCAAGCTCATTACACCCATCTGGTGGATACATACAATATAAAATCAGTTGGCCATTCAGGAGGTAAAAAAGTAAAGAAGGTTCATCGATCAACTTAACCTTCCCTGACCCCAACTCACACGAGTCATTTCTGTTTAGTTCTTCCAGTGCACTTCTGAAATCTACTGCACATTTTTATGACAACAAACCCCATTCTTAATATGTATAAAAAATGTTATCAAAGAAGTAAAATCCAACTTCAGAGTGAAAACAGCGGGTTAGAGACAATAAACAGCATGGCGGCACAGCTAGCAGTTGCTATAAAAATGATGCTCTGACAATGTGATAATGTAAGTATATGATATTATAATTGTAATGTCAATAACACACAGATTTTGTTTTTAAACCAAACCGTAGAAAGGGTTAAAAGGTTCATATTCCCACCCCATCTGTCAGAGGTTTACCAACTTGTACATTAGTGTCTGCCTGGTTGTGAAATACCTCAGTCGAGACCGACCAAATTCTCTGTTCACTACCTCAGTATTGGTCTTTCTCTGTGCCTTAACCATAGATGTGGAGCTGACAGGGACTTAGCATGACACCAGTTTAATAAAAAGCTGGTTTCTTTACAAATACATAATCTACAAAGCCTGTCTTTGACTGTGACCTAGAAAAAAAGCCTTCTTGTTCCACATTGGTAATTAAAAATGTAAGTGTGACACACAGATAGACAGCTGGACAAGCAGACAGCTTCCATATGCTCGAGGTCATGATACACTCAATAACTTGTACTTAATAAGATCTTTAGCAAACTGTATTACAATTTTCACAAGTGGTTCTCTAGACATATGCAAATAAAAATCTCCTATGTACGTACCTAGCTGTAAAATAAGTGTAATTAAATGTGATGATATATATATATATATATATATATATATATATATATATATATATATATATATATATTCACACATTTAATTACACATTTGGTGATCTAGAGGTTTCTAGGCACTACCTGTAGTGTCCATTAATCTGTACAACAGGATCTGGTAATTATTCCAGCGTTTCTGACTGGTACCACTTGTAACAGTTTGATAACAGTCATAAAAGTAATTATTGTAATACGTTTCAATGTAATCTCCAAATACATAGGTGCCCTAGAATTCAGAACTGAAATTGATTATAAAAAAATCTAATTATATTGTGTCACCCAAGGGGCACTTATTTCCTAGTGGCTTTCATCTTATTAAAATTGCAGTATTGCAGTTTGTTACATTCCCTTTGGTTCGCTTTTCATTTCTTGCTGATATCTTGTGCTTAATCTGAAAAGTAATTTTACAACGAGCTAAAAGGGGTCATTTTTAAATGTCACATTTTCAAAAATAAGATGTGAGCAACTCAGCTGCATGCCAGTATCAGAACGGGCAATGTCTAATGTCTAAACAGTTACAAATACTGTCATAATGGAGGCAATACTTTAAAAGTAGCAGCTTATTTTGTAATGGTTTAGCTCTGTTAGTATAAACCAACAACATACAATAGGTACACTTTTCAGGGCCCAGCAGCTTGTGTCTTTTCCCACTTCCCCATTAAAACTGTGATGAGGCAGCTTCTACTGCCAGTGTGATCTCAGTGTAAGATCTGAAAAACATACTGGTAAGTGATTTGAATAGTACATTATAAAAGCAGCAAATGCAGTTCTACACTTATTCATCTACACTATAAAAGTAATTTTAGGATTTCTCCAGCAGGTGTCACTCAGCAGTCACTGAATGATATTATGAAAGGAGATAGGACATGGCGTTAAACCTGATTTAAATACATATTTAACAGGTTTATTGGGGATTTGTTGTGAGTGTTAGATAGCAAGTCTCTTTGGATCTGATGGAAAATATAGATCTCCTTTATAGTATTATACAGTATTTTTTCTGGTTCATGTGGGTTGATGCTTACCTTAATCAGCACTGTTATTATGGTCAACTGGCCCTCACCTCCTCACGTCCTGAGTGTTCTGTTTTGTTTAAATCTTTTATTTATAATAAACCGACGCAACAGTGCATTCACTGCACCATTCTGTGTCCATTACTTCCAGGCTTGACGTCACCACACGAGCCATCATGTCACAGTACCACACGTATTTTCTATGGCGATAAAAAGCCAATGAACAAATATTATATAAGATAATAGTGTTTCCATAATTCTGATAGTACCTTATGAAAGAAATATAATTTTATATCTATCTATCTATCTCTCCCCACACACATCATTGATAACTGTGCAAAACACTTAACCAGTTCAACAATTCACCCTACTGGTGAAAGAGGTACAGATTGCCTGAGGTTCATGTCCAAATGTCACTAAAAAGCTTCTTCCAGTGGCAAAAGCAGGACCGGGCTTCTACTTTGAAGTTACAACTGTGCTGCCTGAATGAACATATTGCATTCATATATCAAAATGTTGGGAGGCATGTTTTACTCCAGTCCTGTTGCTGGAGAGTTTTGGATTTCATTCACATATATGTTGCCTGTGAACTTGCCGGAAGATACAGACATCATGCCTGACTAGACCTTCGTTTGGTCTGACTGTCAGTGTAGGAATGCCAGGCACTTGGAAGGAATGATCAGAGCGGTGCATAAATCATTTGCACAAAATAGTTCCAGGCCCTCTAAGGGGTGCCGAACTCCATATGTTTTCCAGGCTTGGCTCAATCTTATCTGATTGTGCTGAGTGAGACACAGCGGGTCACCTTTAGAACTAAAATTAATTATGCCTTTCCAACCTTCTACGGTTAAGAGGGCCATTAAAAGGACCATTCAGCCATGAAGGATGGTTTTAATTTATCATATGGGTTTCAAAACGTAAGTGTCACTTGATCAGCTGTCCGGTGCCGCCTGAGTGCATGCTGGATCGTTTAACGGCGAGACACAGTTAAAGAAGCTGCGTACCTTATTAGAAATGATGATTCACACACAATCTACTTCAGATGGCCCTTATACAGTCAGCACAAGCTTAAAATAGATGATGAGTCTTAGTATACTTTACATATGAAAGGAATTTCACTCACCGTGGCAGCAGAGAGCCCCCTCAAGGTTGTCGAAAACTCAGATGTCATACTTAAAGGTTTATTAACATAACACCTAAATCAGCTGCAAATTGTTTTCCTAAAATTCGTATCTTGGAAATGCAATTCACTTTTTAACAAATCGATTTGGTGAGGTTTTGCTAGTTACTAGGACCTTTGTCTCTAGGAGATATTATTGCCTGCACTTCTTATTATTGACCAGCTGATGGCGCACAGACTTTGCTCCACATAAGAAATATTTTAAATCATATGAGTTTGTAATTCCTATTGTTCAAAAGATGAAAAAAAAAATACAACCAAATCTTCCATCTTCAGGGATCCCCCCCCCCCAAATTTTTTATTACAGATTGCAGTTAAAACCACTGGAATGTATAGACTAAAGGCCATGCGATTTAACTTTAATCATCAATCATGTTTTCCAGTAACTTCATGCAGAAGACAAGCAAGTAATTTCAAATCATCTGGATTAAGTAGTTTGCTTAGTTTTAAACAGCAAAGCCAAGTGGTCATTTATTTAAGAGGAAGTTGTGTAATTATAATCTCTACCCTGTAGGTTTAGTTCTGGAAATCAACTCTAGGAATTACAAGCATCCAACTAAAAATTACACTCCTCTTTCCCTTACACTCCCTGTTGCTGCTTTCATAGGACATCCATTACTTTTAAAACACTCAATATAGCTGTACTAAAAGGGAACATAGTAATACAGCCAGACAACTGTTTTAATGAGAAGTGTTTCATGTTAAAATATTAATGCAGTGCACACGGGGAGCTGGGGGAAAAAAGCAAGCAAGTAAGTTTGATTCACAGGTTGTCAAATTAGTAGTAACATTGACATACATGGTTTGGGTGGTAATTGCTCACACTTTGGGGGTCCTTGTGGTTTTAAACCATAACCCTATAATAGTTTTGTGTAATGTACACACTTGTACCCTGATCCAAATGTATGTTTGATGTGTCCTGTTGTAGATTAAACTCGCTCCAATAATGAAATCCAACTTTATGTATAGTGTACTTGAAATGTTTGCATATCCTGAACAAACATAAAAAAATAACATTTACAGTATTTTACAGCAATTTACTATGGTAAATGTTAGTATTTACTGTAGAATACTACAGTAAATGGCAGTATACATAAGGGAATGTTGACTGTAGATAAAAAAACTGTTCTGAAATTTAAAAAAACAAACATTACAATCAGTTTGTAGAATTAGTCAACTTTCAATACCAACTAACCAAATGTAACATGTTCCCCAGTCACTGGGAATAAAAACATTGATGTATTATGTATTATTACAATGCATCTCCCCAGGGACAGGGATATACTGAATGCACATTAACTGTAAATATTTCTATAGATTCATGTCACACCAGTAATCATTTTGTGTTCCATATCAGGCCTACTTAAAGATGTTAGTCTAATGTTCCCTAGCTATGTTGTTTCATAATACAATAGTAGTGTTTTATGTTGCTGTTGCCTTGAGCACGATAGTCTATTGACTCTTCAACAGTCATAGCTGTCATAATAACTAATAGTGTGCCCATATCACCACAGCTAGCTTTGGAAATGACACAAATAAAATAAATAATTTCTCTCACTTTTAACCCTCATAAGGACCCGTTGTAAAACAGACTTTCCTGGTAACCTGGGGTCCAACCGGACAGCAGCAATAAAACAACATATAACGAACAACTGGAGTAAATGAATGAATGAAAATGTGTATATGAACATTTTATTTTGCGTTTCCTTTACTTCTAGCCATCGTTTGGTATAATGTGTTGTTTATGCTATGCAAAATGGATGAGACGCAAATCAAGGCACCACTGTATTCTGGACTCTGTAGTTTATTCTAGGAACATGTCATCCGGGCATGTGAAATATCATTGGAAAGCCCCAGGCCTCCTCCTTCATTTGGTATATACAGTGACTGTGTTCCTAGCTCTTTTCCGTTTTTGAGTTACAGGCACTTGAACACACCTACCAATTTGCTGCGCATCACAGCACTGGAGCACTGAATGAGGGACTGGTAGAAAGTACACATACGGGCATGCCTGACATTGAAACCGAACGCTATCTGTTGAAGCGACCGAGTAATAGGCAACAAACAAAGCCTTGAACAAGGAAGCTAGCTATTCCGGTGCCTGAGATATTCACGCGAGAAGGTCGGGTCGCCGATACACTACACCTGGGGTCCATACAGACCTAAACCTAAAACAATTTGGGAAAACGTTTCATTGTTTGCCATGATTACCTGTGCTTTACCATGCTTTATTTTGGTATTTTCTGTGCTATACAATTATTTTCTATGTTTTAGAATGCCATATACATTGCATTTTGGTAGGTTGTATTTATAACATGGTTTTCCTATGGTTATACTAGGCATTTACCATAGTTTACCCAGGGCTGCCGTGTTTATTAATATGCTTTACCATACCTTTCTATTCTTTCCAATGCTTACCTATGCTTTCACTATGTTTTAATGCACTTTTACTACAATAAACGTGTATGTGCTTCCTGATTGTTGAAACAGACTTTAGTCCATGGGAACTTTGGCGTTCTCTTGGAGGAACTGGTGTTCTCTTGGAGGAACTGGTGTTCTACTTTTTCACAATACCAATATTTTACTGAGGCAGGGAACATGTACTGTGTGTTACGGATATACTTGTATATTTACTGTACATTTAAAAACATTGACAAGACCATTTCATATCTATGCATTTATAAAGTTGCTATTGAACAACAAGAGGACATACAACCTTCACACAAAGTGTTTTTTCAGCCGCCAACTCTAAAAGACTTTTTTTTTTTTTTAATGAAAAAAGCAAGGGTGGTTAAGCGGGTTGATACAAAATAAATAATAAAATAAATGAAAGTGACCTATTGATTTTGTGGCACCAGCAAATCTCATAATGCAGGTTTATGATACAAATAATAATGTTCCATAACAAATTAGAATTCATTTTACCGATGGTGACTAGTAATATGTGAAGTATCTGCAGTCTTGGAACTAGAGAGAAGCGTGAGACATACTGAGGCCAAGATATTACTACAGAAATGAAATGGTGGAGTGGATGCAGCATTCCTGACTGATATTATTTCTAGGTCAGTAAAAACATTGGTCTTTTATTTGTCATATAAGTACTGTGACCACAATTGCCTATAATATTGTGTATACATAGTAATTTTTGAGAGCTGCAGGCCCACATGTTTTGCTGACATTCTATTTAAGTTCATAGGCAGAGCTGATTTTAAAATTAGATCATGCATTTTATTAAAAGTTGATTATTTTCAACTTGAATATAACTGAACTTAAAGAAATAAAATCAGAACTGAAGTAAATGCTGGAGTGAATACAACATTGCTGATTCTGTCCCTCTCTTTATTTTTTGTAGTGAATGTATATTAGTTCACAGTTGTGGTGCCTCCACTGCCTGACATACTGTTAGACATCACCAATCCTACTATCGACATGCATCACAGCACATGTCTAGAACAGACCAGAGGGAACCATTTCCACAATTTCCCACAATGCCTAGTACAGTTAGAGGTTACTTTAATACATGAATATGAAATAACAAGAGCAGTTAACCCTAATGATTCAGGGCTTTTAAAAGCACAGATTATTTCTGAGGGTTGGAAGCCAGACAGTTCTACAGTGTATCCCAGTGTTGACGCCCTATTTGCTAAAGCTTTCCCTGATTAGTATTGATTCATGGAACAAAGGAATTTCATACTCAGTCTTTTAATTCATAACTGCCACTGTCGTAACATTTCTGCAGAGTATGATTATTTAGACAGTATTGTGAAATGCACAAGCATGGTTCTGTCTTCCAGAGCAATCAAGGGACCCAGACCAGGGACCCAGACCAGGACAATGCCAAATCGGGTTTACTGATCCTAATAAAGTGCCCAGAGTACTTTTACAGCAGGTTCTTACAACCGACTTAGAGCAACAGGTAGAGAGCTACTTCCTAGGTCAAAAGTGGGGTTACTTCCGGTAAAGGCACGCGTGGAATGCAGGATGCCCTATAGCCTGAAGGTTGCCAGTTCGAGTCAGGCTATTCCACTGCCGGCCGTGGATGGGAGTTCCTAGGGGCGGCGCACAATTGGCTAAGCGCCTGTAGACTGGTCAGGCACCTGCAGGCCTACCTGCAAGCAGCCCACAGCTGTGTAGTCCTCCTATGCTGTAGTTCTGAAGTAGCTGCATGGCAGGGCTGCAGGTGAAAATAAGCGGATGGCTTCGTCTCTCCCAAGTCAGCATGGGGGTTGCAGTGCTGAGCCAGGCTTACAATTTGGGCATTTCAAATTGGGGAGAAAATACAATTGCGATTCCAAATTTAAAAAAAAAAGTGGGGTTACTCATAAAAAGCAAAGGACATTGTCAGGGGTGGGAAACCTGGTCAAATGCCTTCTCTAGTGTTTTAAAAATATGTACTGATGCACAACAAAAACACAACACTCAGGTCTAATGGATTTAATTAAATATTTTAAACATAGATATCAAACAAAATCACAGAAAATGTGAGCAAAAATACAGTTCAAAGAATCATGATAAGTTTTCAGTATGAAACATGACACACTGTCAAAATGAAAAGTTAGTAGCAGGTATGACCTCCTGGAGCATTAACACAATCCTGGCAGCATTGATGCATAGACCTGATCAGCCTCTGGATAGACTGCTGGATAGACTGATGTTCTGCTACTCTTCCTGTGCAGCTGCAGCCAGCTGGCAAAGGTTTGCTGGCCACGGTTGTTTCGTGTGGATGGCATTGGTGATTTGGTCCCACAGATGTTCTTTTGGACTCAGGTCAAGAGAAAAAGCTGGCCATGGCAAGACCTCGACATTGTTTTCTTGAAGTCATGCAATTGTAATCCTAGCACTGCGTGGTCTTGCATTGTCCTGATGGAAAACTATGAGCTGGTTGAAAAAACGTGGTTTCTTTTGCATTGATCTGGGCTGTAGTAATTAGTCAGTCAAAATGTCATGAAAAGTTTTTACACATAGTTTGTTTATTGCGACGTCTGTGCTGTGTACCTCTTGTGCCATTGCTCGGTATGTATTTATTAATTCTGCAACTTTATTATATGTTTGATGGACTCTCACTTCATGGCTTTCAAACCACTGAATCAGATCCACCAGTCCCTTGGCATGCGTCGCAATTAGGGAGAGTTGAGATTTTAAACTTTGCACATCTTTAAGCAATTTCTGGAGGTCCTTTAACACTACAGTGTTTGATGAAATGTGCATTTCCTTTTCCACGAAGCCTGCGTAAAAAGGATGTATTTGGAATGATATTCAGCAGCAGAATACCAAGTGTCCCATCATGTTATGCATGGCTCAGGTGGCAACTTTCTGGGTAAAGTACAGCCTTCTTGTTGGATTGATTCTTTCAAGTGGTGTTTAAAACATAGTTTTCTGCTTGAGCAATGTTTAAACAATTTTTTTAACGGTTGTAACCAGCTTGTCTGCTTTCGGAAAATGATTTGCCCAGATATTGCTGGCAAGGGCTATTATGTGGGCATTGCAAGTCAAATGTAGTGAATTTGGCAGTAAAGAAGAATGTCATTGTATGCCTTGATCATGTAACTGGCATTATTGGAGACAAATCCAGTCACATTATTAAAATGAACTTCAAATGCGTTTAAACATTTCACAACGCCCTGTGCCACCGATGAGTAATTCACAGAGTGCAGATTAACCATATCAGCTAATATTACTTTCAGTTTGAAGGTGTTCGATTGTCCTTGGAGAACAAACAAAATGTGCAAAACATACTAATCTTTTGCATTTGGAGACTTGTCAGTAACTACAGATACACTGTCAGTCATCTTTCCCAGTTGTACAATTTTCATCTTGTGCAACTCAGCAATTTGAGGTAGATATTCCCTTCTCAGTTGACCTGCTGTAGGAATTGCTCCTGCATTTATTACGTTTTTTCAGAAATGCACGTAGTTTGGGATTATCAATTTTTCCAGGGGAATATTAGCACAAACAAATGCCTCTGTCAAATCGAAAATAACATCTCGTCGGCGTTCATAATTTTCGTTCCCCTTACGTTTTTTACTAGAGGTCGCCGGCTCATAGCTGTCAATCTCAGCCTTTTGTTTTCTGTGTTTTTCTGATGATAAATGTTGGTCTATTGTTGACTTTCGAGTGTGGGCCAAAGTTAAATTGCAAGTTGTGCAAAATAAGTTATACCCATCGGTGTACAGAACACCAGGTGGATATTGCTGCGTGCGTTCGCTCAATGAAATGCTTTTTGATTACGATGTCTTAGACTCCATGTTTAGGTCTCTCGATTTTTCTTTTAACGCATCAATTTATTCAATTACTATTTATACTCATCATAATTAGCTTTTATTTTTCTAATTAGTCAACATGTAATGTGTTG
Source organism: Acipenser oxyrinchus oxyrinchus (assembly GCA_030684275.1). Classification (NCBI taxonomy): domain Eukaryota; kingdom Metazoa; phylum Chordata; class Actinopteri; order Acipenseriformes; family Acipenseridae; genus Acipenser; species Acipenser oxyrinchus. The sequence continues at coordinate 154,107 of JAGXEW010000231.1, forward strand.
ATTTCTTAATGGTGAATTTGATTACTATAACTGCAATTAATAGTATGCATAATTTGCATGGGAAATTTTGTAGACTAAGATAGGCCACAGGCCGAGTCCTCTGAAATGTCACTTGACTCCGAGGTGGCTTTTTACAATCTGAATTATGTATAGTAGCTTGTATTTTATTTTGTATAATACCAGCACTAAAAACACACACACACAAAAATAAAATTAAACTAAACTACTTTTTTATAATAATGAGTCACTGTCAGAATCAACTATAATTCATCTTGGCTCTTTCTTTTGGATGATATCAGAGCATTCATAAAATGTCATGCTGACTTTACAGTTCTTAATAATACAGTTATACCCAAAAATGCTCCGAAGCTATAACTTAGTGTTTCCTGTGAATAATGTTGGCATTTTCTTGCTATGCTATGAAGTTCTGCCTTTCAGGCTCTGACAGCAGCAGATATTTAAAAAAGAATTTAAAAATTCTCATTCCACAGACGTCAGAGCACTATGTAATCAGAAATATCAGGCGCGATCTGTGATCTTGTGATTGCAGGCTAGTTCTGATGTCAGTAGTAGCCTGTAAACAGAGAATTAAGTACATGATTTTATAGGTTAATATCAGTTACACTGGTATTAATAATAATAATAATAATAATAATAATAATAATAATAATAATAATAATAATAATAATAATAATACATTAAACAAATAAAGACCTAAAATACAGTTTTAGCAAACAGTTCCATACCCTTTGATTTCAAATCAATAAAAGTACCAATATTTTTTACAGATCGGAACACATTCTGTTACAGTTTATTGAACATATCTGGTTAGCCATGAACAGTTTGAAAGAATAGGTTATTTGTGAGTTTTTCATTGAGCATTTTACGTTGAACTTTCTGTGTATTGGTCCACATTTACTGTACTGCATTTCTTTTGATTTAGTTTCATTTCCCGCATTATCAAATTATAACATGTAGTATTTAGTTGTAGAAGATGGCCTTCCATCGTGAACCTGATCGTCAGTGTGTGACACCTGCTGGTGAAACACTGTATTTCAGTAGTGACCTGTGACAAAACAGTTTCTAGTCAGTTATCGAACTCCAGCATGCAGAACATACAGGACATGTTAACTCGCATTGACCTCAATTTTATCGTGAAGCATAATGCAACATACTTCGCCATTTTTACAGTTGGCAATGGCTACCACTGTATGTGGTTACGTTGAGAATAACCTTTATCCCACAATGAAATTAAAACCCAGAGTACACAAATGGTTAAAGTCACATATGGTCCCAGTCAAGAGTGTTGACTGAAACTGATTTTCCCTCTTTACACCTTTTATAGCTTCACTTTGTATTGTACAACATATAGTCAAAGATATGTGTTGAGATCCACCCATTTGTTATGTCCATGGTTTCCTTCCTCCCACACCTCCCATGCCAGGCAAATATGTCTGACACATGTAGAGGAACAACATCTGTATATACTGTAAAGCGATACACAGAGACTAGCCTGATTTTTTTTTTTTTTTAGCAATAGTGTAACTAGGAAGATGGGGATAAGTGTCTGTTGATATGTCAGCTACAGTTGAAAATCATCTTGCTCAAGAACCTTACTTGGGCCTCCCTTTTGTAGCTATACTGTACGTGACATTTCTGCCTTTTAGACACAATTTCATAATTTCTTCCTCATGAGTAAACAGGGCAGATAGCCAAACCAAGAGAGATGATGGAGTCCAGTTCTTTCCCGATGAATACTTTGTCTGTGGCTGTATCAGTCAAAGAGTTTAACACTCTTGGCATCATATCAAAGATTCCGTTAGGCAGAGGTAGGCCATCTTCTGACTAGATGTAGTAGTCAATCAAATAGCTTAGATTGCTCGACCATAGGCCAGTCCAGTAGCAAAACTCTTTAAAACTTAAACAAATATGACACGGCCAAAAAATAAATGTGTTCTTTTGGCTTATTTTTTGTTTAATACAGTAATGCCTAAATATTATCATATACTGCAATGATAATCGGGTATGGAAGTCATATTTCCCTGAAAAATAATCCACAGCTGACAAGGGCTCCTCCCTTATGAAAAATGTTCACTTTGGTTTCTTCCAAATTATTTTTTACTGGTTGGCTGCACTTGTGATCCAAACTCCTGTTAGAAGTTGGTGATTTTTTTCTATCAACAGTTTGGGGCATGTCATTATTTTTTCTTTTAATTTTCATCAAAGTGACAGAACGCTCACACAGTGGCATGGACATGCTGTGTGTTCAGCAGGTCCTGGGCATGCTCATAACTCTCTCATTTACAATACAAATAACAGAGAACCTTTCAACAGCCTCAAAACTTCATCCTTCAACTGAGTGATTTTGTAACCTGTATCTTACAGTATGGTCTAAATGCAGAACCCAGTCATCTGCCTGTCACTTCAACTGACATCTAGTATCATTCTAGATTGCTGCAAAAGCCTAGAATTTTTAAACTGTATATTTGAATATCCATCCACACCATACTGTAGTCACTGGCATCGCTATATTGTTAAAACACTGAACAAAGATTACAAATAATCATGACAACCATTGATTTCAACATATTGGGCCATTTAACCTTTGCTGAAAATATTATTATTATTATTATTATTATTATTATTATTATTATTATTATTATTATTATTATTATTATTTATTTCTTAGCAGATGCCCTTATCCAGGGCGACTTACAATTGTTACAAGATAACACATTATTTTTACATACAAATACATTATTTTTACATACAATTACCCATTTATACAGTTGGTTTTACTGGAGCAATCTAGGTAAAGTATCTTGCTCAAAGGTACAGCAGCAGTGTCCCCACCTGGGATTAAACCCACGACCCTCCGGTCAAGAGTCCAGAGCCCTAACCACTACTCCACACTGCTGCCCGAACCAACTTATAGAACCAATTTGGTTGAACAACTAAATTAAACAACTAAAACCAACATATAAACAGACCTGTGAACTTAACTATAGCTAATAATTACAAAAGATAGAAGTGAGAACCAAACTTAACCAAACTAAAAACATTAGGAGTGTTCAAAATAGATAGCAGGATGTTTGAAAAACTTGGTGATGCAGCTTGTCCAATAGGCACAGTAGTAAAATGCCAGCAAACCCTCCTTGTTTCTATCTTCAGCCAATGAAATTGAGTACCAGCAAAGCAGCCACTGCATCCATGTAAATGCTTTGGAAAAAAAAGAAACACATTAAGATGTCCACATTAAGCATTGAGGCTCAGTTAGGCTCTATCCTGCAGGTAAGATGCATGAATTACCACAGTGCAACTATTTGCAAACTCAGATCTTAAAATAGCAGAATTAATATCTCCAACTGGTCATAAAATAAAACTTCCATCCAATTTGTTGCTGTATGCTCATCATTTTCCTGAGGTTTTGCATTGATTGAGCCAGAGGCAAGTTCATTGTTTTAACCTGAGTGGATTACTAATTACATGTACGAGTGCTTTATAAAAATGATACATCTTGCACAGCAGTTTGTTTTACAGAACTTAAATATATTACATTTGTACCCAAAAGAAATTACTTGTTTTAATCAATAATTTAAAATCGTGAACTCATGCAAATGCCCCTGTGAGATGATGTAATGGATAGACCTACCTAATTGAAAGCTCCTTATTGAAATGTACATATTTACCTACAATTATAATCTAATAGTTTTGAAATATTTTAAATACATGTCAGATAAATTTTGAATCATCCTTTTGTAGCTCATACCTGTACCAAAAGGCCAACTTCAACATTAATGTCATTCAATATTGTATGTCAGAGCAACAGTGCATTACATAGAAAATACATACATCTTCCTGAATCAGAAAGTGATTAATTTTATTTTCTGGTCATGATTGTTTCAAGCCAGATGTTTTTTTCCATCCACAATAATTCCTCTAAATATATAGCCAATTTATTTTGTACATATTCAGGTTTATATTTCAATATGCACATGTATCCCCTTCAGGTCTATGGGCCACAATTCTGTTCATATCACTCGTATCTTTAGTATGTAGAGGAAAGACACATCGGGACTGAGGTGGACATTCTTTGCTAAGTTCCTTCATATACTAAGATATCCTCAAGAGTGGGACACAGATGGATAACAGGTTGATAAAAAAACAGATTGATGTGGGTTGATAAATGATCAACAGATCCAGAAAGACATGTCAAGAACACACCATTTCGATGGATATATACACTGTATCTCTTTTAAATACACTGCAAATGAAAACATCTGCAAATGTCAAAATATTCAAGGGTAACCAAAATGTGGGATGTACAGTAAGTTTATGGGTTGGTCTAAACTAGAAGTAAACTGGATTAAAACCTGATGTGGCATAAAACACATTTTAAACATTAGATCATAACATCTCGATGGTCTGGGTGTATGGACTCAAGATTGTAATCGAGTAAGCTTGACAGTTCTGAAGGAGAAACATCTCAGAAATCCTTACTGATGGCTTTTGACGTGCAGAAACCCATCAATGGTCATGTTTCTATTACATTGTCGAAAGATATACTGTGGAAGTGTGAATAAACAAACCGATAAAACATGTGTATTGTACACCACAAAGCAGTGTTTGCATCCAACCCTGGTTTTAGAGCATTAACACCATTACATATTTACTTCACAGGGTCAAACCAAGTTGATTGCATTAAGAAATCTTGAAAAAAACAGCAAAAGTGTTCTGTTACCATTTACATTTCATATTAATTTGACCTCAGTTTTATTTATGTATGTACAGTGTTACATGTTTGATGAATTTCATGTTGATAGTTGCCACTCAGGACACTACATTTTCCTGGTAAAATAAACTTGACACATGCTTTTGCAAATTAAAGGAAAATGCTCACTGCATACCCTTATATACTGTTTGCACATTGCTTACGCATGTGCATTAGAATCCTTTCAACCCATTTGTCTCGTCAAAATTTGCAAACAAAAATATGTAGCTTTATCGTACAAGGATTTATCCACCTCTGTCGAATGAAACTTGGAGGTCATGTAAGTTGTATACATTTTTTGAATTATAGCCGTTTCCATTAAATTGATCATACTTTTTACATCACTACTCTTAATAGATAGAGACATGGCCAATATTAGTAGAATAGATTACAAGCCTCCAAGCCGTGATTAATATGCCCCTTGCAGAGACTTTGCATTTCTTGCTGAATCACGACTCTCAAATTACTTGTGTGGAGTTATGGATGCTTCCCAAGGCCTTGGAACCCCACAGATCCAAGTCTGGTTTGTAACTAAAATATTGATGGAGGATGCAGCAAGTGAGTTTTTTTTTCTTCATCATTTTTAATTAGAATTGTTTTGGATCATTACTGCCACCAAGTAATTATGTTACTGCAGAAGGTCACTCACAGGGTGGAACAGATATATTTCACAGAATTATAGGAACATTATTAAGGTGATTAATTTTGTGGTCAGATTTAATGTTTAATTTATCAAATTAGCAGTATTAAAGTAAAGCCAATGTACCTCTATTCATAATTAGGACTGATAGTTTGTGCACTGCGTCAATATATCCAGCTTCAGGCTGCTATTAGACACATTACTGTATTGCTACAAAAAACAAAAAGAAAAACTTGTAAAATAATCCCTTGTAGTTCACATAGGTTGTTTTTCTGAAAAGGTCAAGATTCCCATTAGACAGACTCGTGGTAGATTGTACCAGTGAAATAGTTTATTGATCCTCTGAATACAAGTGTATCATGTTCTAAACTTGTGCATGGCAGACAGTGAAATGGTAGCATACTGGATTAACTCAATATTGTCAAGATGAAAATAAAAATCCTTGAGCAATGGCGAAATGGTTTATGCCATTTTATTGCTATTGTTAGTTTTAAGGGGCTTGCACATACTCAGATTTTTCAAGCAATTCCCTTGATATGTTTTAAGTTGGCAGGTATTAAAAAACATAATTTGTTCTATAATTTGCAATAAGACAGTCTTCTGCGAATTATATATAAAATTATCAAATAGCCTGTCAGAACCAAATATATTAAAAGAACTCGCATTTTTATCTTCAGTTATTTGTGTCACTTAAAGTATGTTTTATCTGTTTGATATAAATCCATTTTCTTTTGACTTTCTTGTAACACTTCACTAAGACCCGATCCTTCTACAGTAAGTAGAGTCCAATAATTCAGCATTACAGTGACTTGTATTCAAAGCTTGTGTCCTGTGATCGTTCCGTTATTCAAGAGCAAATCACTCAAAATATCCTTAAACAAATTGAGATTCATGTCCTCATCAGCATGTCTGAGTGATAGCCTCTTGAATATGGAATGTGGAAGTTTAAATTATATATAAAATTCACACTGCTAGAAGATGTTGTCTTCTCATAATTGGTACTTAAGAATATGTAGATTGCAAATGATGGGAAAAGCATCTGTTTGTTTCTCATAATTAGCAGGTTTTAATTAATCTGTTTTAATTCATACCTGTCAACTTTAAACACGTTAAAGGGAATTACTTGGTAACATGTAAATGTCTGCACAACCATAATGATCATTTATGATTTATTATTATTAAATGATGTGTTACAAAATAAATGTGTTACAAAAAGTTTACAGTTAAGTGCCTAATTGACAGGAGGGAAACTAGGGTGGCAGGGAAACAACCGACTGTTCAAGGTACATTTTAGCAAACAAAACAAATAATTAAAACAAAAGGAAAAGGAACATTGTCTCAGTCAGGAGGCAAAACATAAAATAAACTCGTTTTTATGCACAGTGATTTGCACTGTTCAAACACAGGTTTTGTTTGTTGTTTTTGGCTCATTTCACAAGAACTCATGTCAGCTCTGTGTCTCTCTAACCAACTGAGAATTTAACAATCCCTCAGTAGTCCTCACCAGTCTCTATAGAAATCAGTTAGGACGACCAATTGACTCAGCCTGCAGGGATGTAACCCTATTTTTCCCAAATTCAAAACAAACACTCTAAAAGTATATTTAAATATATTTAAACATATTTGGAACACCTGCTGGTCTTGGGGGTTGGGGCAGTGGGGCATTCCCCGCATCCTCCCGCATTCCCCTGTCTAGGAGCTACACCCTTCCACAAACCTACATTGCAGAAAATAGACTGTCTGAAGCTTGCCTCACTGGAGGAGTACCGAGCTATTCATTTTTTTCTCTTAAACCTGACAAGCAAAAAAAAAGAACATATTTCAGAACAGTCAATCTTCTCGTCTCTACTTTTAGCTTTATGCAGTATACTTTACAACAATTTTATTATTTGGATATACCATAATTTTTTAGCTGCCCCCCAAACAAAACAAAAATAAAAATGGCAATCAGATTTCTGGACAAACTAATCTGTTGTGAGTTGCTGCAGGTCATGGTGGTCTCAACTTCGAAATCATCACACAGTTTGACCCACTTTTAATAGAAGGTTGAATATCCATGGAGCCTAAACTGGTTCTTAGATTATCACAGTTTTGGCTGATGAGTACAGATATCTTTAGTCTTCATTACTACCAATTCAGCACTTTTCAAGAAAACATATTGACATACAAATGATTTATGTGCAATCATAGTGTATCCTATTTGACTAATTCAGTGATTAATTGATCTAATTAATGTAAACAGTGGCAGATCTGAATACTGCTGCCATTTACTTCCTTTTAAAGACAAAAGTGCTTTAAAGAGACACACACACACAAGTATATTCTTTTAAAAGTATTTATCTCTGCCACTGTTTAGATTGAATAGACCACGTTGCTTTCACCTTTCACAATCTCAGAAAGCTTGATTTACACTTACTCTCACTGCTGTTGTCTCTCAGGAGTACTTTGTAAAAACAAAGGTAATACAATTCAAGTGTTGTGGTGGAAATGTTTCTGAACTTCAGTCCTTTTTGGGAGTGATAACTCTAACAATTGGTATCTCCTGCTACCAAAACCTATTTGCTTTAGTTTTCATTTTGGTATATTTCTGGATAAAACAATGACAACAGGAATGGTAGTTAATTTGTCTATGTTTAAAACAGTAAACAATTCCATAGGATACCATTATAGTGTGACTGAGCACTACCCTGGAAAAAAACAAAAAACACTGGAACTTTTAGATTACCAGTATTGTAACACAATATACAGTTATTTAGAACAAATACTTCACAGTGCATGGTAATTATACAGCCGCACTGGTACCGGTATGGTATTGTAATGGCTTACCAGTGTGTATTAGTAGGTAGAAAATAGAAATGTGATGTCAAGTTTAAAAGATAATTATCTTTACAACATTTTTTTTCTCTTTCAATATACATATTTTATGGCTCATTTGCAAATGTGGGTTTACGGGAATGATTTATTGATGATTATGAGATGTATTGAAGAGGCAATTTGGCATCAAACCTGCTTGGTTTGAGGGTCCACCACCTGGCCGCCTGGATGAGGCAGGAGACTCCATAATAGATTTTACCTAGTGAAGCTGCTGGGGTGGAGATATGGGAGGTGGAGGGATGTGAATGAATCAAACGCAAGAGAGGGGTGAGTTACATGGGCATTCATATTTCAGTAGTTCAGGACAAACCCCACAACACAGAAATTTGAGTTTAAGGGAATGTTTTATTGACGTATGGAAGAAACAATTTGGCATCAAACCTGCTTGGTTTGAGGGGTCACCACCTGGCCGTCTGGACAAGGCAGGAGACCCACAAAAGTCCCAATGCTGCAGAGCAGATTTAAATTACTGAACAGAGGAAAAGCATTTTAAGGTCATTGATGTCAGTTCTGATATGTGACTGGTATGCTTCTGATGACCAACAACCATGCTGTTTGATGAGATGGATGGGAATCCCACGACGGAGGCTGTGGAAGCTGCTCCTGTCCAAAAATAGTGACCTGAATATCTTTCTGCTGGAAACCCAGACCTGAACAGAATCTGGCAGAGGTGATAGATAAACCAATGATGGGTGACAATGGTTCAGTTTTCATTTTGAAACAGGGGATCCAAACTGGGAGCTCCCTGCGATAGCCAATGTTGTTGAAAAGAAAGAGGAGATTCATATGGACTTAATCTAAAGTAATAAATCAAGGAGCCTTTTCTTTCTTGGTCAGTTTTGCTCTTCAGGTGGAAAGTTAGAGTATCTTTTAAGAGAATAGATGCATAAATGCATGGGTGAATGAGAGGTTTGAAATGGCAAGAGGAAGCAGTAAATTCCAAACATCTCAAAAACCAAAAGAAGTCCAAGAGAAATGAAGCTTCAAGAGTCTTGTCTAAAATGTTAGAGTGGTAACCAGACTGAAGGGTTTGTATGCAGCAAATAAGTATATCTATTGTGATCAGGGCGGATTAAGTTTTTAATGGGGCCCAGGGCTGTTATTGTTTTGGGGCCCCTCTTTGCATATTCATTTGCTTCCCTTTACTGTTTTACTACCACTACACTTGGTTAACATTAATGTCAAATTATTCAGTCTTAGCCGATCCATATTTTACCTGATTCGATGTTTGAATTAGCACCAATTTGTGAAAATGAGCACTGGCCACAGCATTAGTTACTGGCAGTTTCAAATACAAAATGGGAAATGCAAACTGCAGACTCTTTTGTTGTAATAGCAGGTCATATGGAAATGTGTTGTCCTTATCTCTTATGAATATGTACGGTTATAATAGGTTTGTAGTAAATATATATGCAGTCAAAAAAATGTTTAGCAAATAATACAAGGATAGTACACAGCGCTTTCCTATGTAATGTTGTTTTTTTATTATTATTTGTGTCAGCAGAATCAACAGAGCTGCACACACAGGAACAACGTATTTATTATTATTATTATTATTATTATTATTATTATTATTATTATTATTATTATTATTATTATTTTTTGTTGTTTTGTTTTGTTTTGTTTTTTTGGGGACCGAATGAGGCAGGTTGTGTTTTAAGGCAACCTAAAAACTTCATGGAAACCCGGTTTAAGAAAGCTGTACAATATCAGTAAGTCGCACAAGACCAAATTGGAACTCAGGCACAAACATAGCCTCCGGTATTTTAATATGAATTAGTTTATTTGGATTTGCTCAGTCTAAAAGAAAACTACATGGAAACACACACAACCCAAAACTACTACCAAAATAGAGTGAGACAAAGGTGAGACTTATTTTTACCTGAATCTACTACCAAAATAGAGTGAACAAAGGGGAGACTTATTAAAATTTTTCCATGGAGATTGTCCCACTGTAATCCATATAAACCTAGGTTGTTTCTCCCTGTTGATTTCTCTCCAATGTATTTTCCAAAGTACTGGTACCTTCACTTACCTTCACAGCGTGTCAGCGTTAGTGTTTTGTTTAACCTATCTTCCTCGCGATGATCTGTACTTGTTGTGTTTCTGCTTTTCAGCATCGCTCTCATACTTTGTAGGTGCTGCTTTGCCAGACATTTACACATTCTGATCTGCGTCACGTTCACGCCGCAGCACACCTGATAAAGTGGCATGTGACTTGATCGCAGGTCAAGTCATATGATCAGGCAGTCCCTGCTCCTCCAACATAATATGGCTTGGTTAAACAGGCGTGTTGTTTCCGATCCATACAGTCACACGCTACATATTCATTTTTAGATATTGTATTATAAATTATATATATATTTTTGGGGCCCTTCAAAATCTGAGGCCCTGGGCTGCAGCCCCTAAAGCCCCTGCATGCATTAATCCAGCCCTGATTGTGATGGGCAAAATTGGGGTGTGAATACATTACCAACAGCAGGGCCTGGCAAACCGTAGATCAATTTGTGAAAAAAATGGAATGCTCGATAAGACTACTTTAATGGAAGAGGCATTATTGTAAGTGTTTTTAAGGTAGGTTAAGAAAAGGACATCACTGTAACAGTAAATGAAGGAAAAGGAATATTGAAGTTGAATGAAAGGTTTTAAAACAATTCCAATCTGACCAGTATGCTGGCACGATCCGAGGTGAGATGCTAAGAAGAGCTGTTTCCTGTGCTTGTAGACTAAGAGGATAGAGATTATGATTTACAGGAATGTCAGGTCTGAAAAAGGAGGAACCAGTAATGGATGTAGATCCACTTCTGGGGCTAAGAGTCTGAATTTCTAAAATTGAAAACAAGAAAAAGCATCAGCATTCTACTTAATATAACAAATTGATGGAAGATTGATAGCCAAGTGATCCTTCTGAAAATGTTCCTAATATGTAAGAGGACGAACAACCTTTGTTTATGATTTTGACTGTTGCTAAATTATCTGAATGGATGAGATGATCGGAATGGGGTATAGTTTCAAATTATTTAAGCCAAGAAGCTGCAAACCATTTTCCCTTGAAATGCCCTCCAAAGCCATGAGAGGAAACATCTGTAAAAGCTGCAAATCTTCAGGTGCATGTCTCTGGGAAGGATTCTCATAGCATAATGAAGGTGACATACGAGAGACAGAAAGTCACATTTAGTGCATGTGTCTCTAGAGAGGACTGTAGAAATTAACTCTCTGTAAATGACTGAAATCAAAATGAATTCAGAAATGGTGAATTCATTCTTCAACAACTGAGGATCTGAGGACTTGAGTGTAATGGAGAGTTCTCCACAATCATCTGTTCTGCTGCTAACACTATCTGGGGAACTGCTAAGCAAAGAGACTAAATTAATATCCACGTCTGAGAGTATTTGATGGCATAGAGAAAGAGAGACAGCGTTGAATTTAAGAGAAGTGCATTATGGGGATAATGAACACAAGGATTTCAAGAACCAGAAAAGGCCTTTGGCCCACCTATACTAAGCTCGATTTGGTGCCAACATGGTATGTTACCACTCAGGAGAGGAAAAACAGAAAAACCCTAAACAGGTTAATAGGGAAATGAAACCGCTGGGAATCTATGGCTAGACGGACCCGGCTAGAAAGGTCTGTGGCAAAGTGGTTTGCAGTGTGCAGGTGTAGAGATGATGCAGTTCTCAAGACAATGACAAACAACTGGTGAAATGGTGATTTAGTTATAATCCAAAGTCTGATGACAACAGTAAAGAAATGGAGGGCTGACAATGCACAACGATGTGTATTGCACAGTTCAATAAACACAGGGTTCAGTCTCAAAATAATAAACACGGTATTAAACACACACACTAAACACAGACATGGTCACAAGTCCAGAGTGAGTCCTGTAGTGCTTGTGGTGAAATACAATTTACTTGTGCGCAGTGGTGAAGTGTTGTCCGGTTTTGTGCTGGCCTGTAGCGACAGCTCCAGATCATGTTAGCCATGGTTATTTTACACTCGTCCTTCAGCGGTTCTCTCTTAACCATTACAAAGGAACAGATCTCCTAGCCACGCCCCCTTTTGTACCGTCAGTCACGCCCTCTTGGTTAGCGAGTGCAACCGTTTCTCCCTGGGCGATGACTTGGTGTACTGTAGCTCTGCCCCTTTCTAGATGGCCGACTTCCACCTTACCCTTGGAATGAATTGTCTAACCATCTAGTCCGGGGCACTCTGTTCCCTTTACGCAGCAACCTCACAGTATAACCAAGATTCATTCTTTCTCTGTCACAAGGTCTTATTGTGGTCATTCAGAGAACGTTTAACTGAAAGCCCTAATTACCCAGAGGTAGGACGCCTGGTAGATGAGGGACTGACTGTATGACTGGCTGGGAGTCCAGGCCCAGAGGTGAGATCTGCAGGGACCTGCTGGATGCCTGCAAAATTCAGCAAGATTAAATCTGCAGGAGCCTGCTGGACATCTGCAAAATTTACAGAGAGATTCGATCTGCAGGGGCTTGCTGGACCTGATGGGCGTCTGCAAAATTCAGAGACTTGTGATCTGCAGAGGTCTGCTGAAGCCTGCACAATTCAGAGAGATGTGATCTTGGGGGCCAGCTGGACGCCTGCAGTGGATGGATGAGTTTTAGGGATGCCTGATACACCCAGTAGGGAGGATAAGATCGTGGCTGAACAGCGGCCAATGATTTTGGCTTACTGGGGTCCACAGGGGCCGGGGTGATCTGCAGGGGCCTGCTGGACACCTGCAAGATTCACAGATGTAATCTGGCTTGTTGTAAGATTAGTAATAAAATTGCTAAATTAGACAAGGCAGTTGGAATATTAGCAGTACTGAGAGTACAGGGACGGGCATGCACAGGTGTTATTATCAGCGCACACATCAGATGAGTTTATAAATTAACCCCTGAATTACACTATACATAAAGTGCTTTACGCATTGACAACTGGGAGATAGATGACAAGGGGCAAATTAGTCTAGCAAGCTAGTTAATCCAACAGTATTTAAAAAATGAAGTTGCTCAGTACATGAATGAAATTCACAAATTAGGGCATTCATTTTGTAATATTTAGTAACAGTTATATTTGCAGTAGCTGCAGTATTTGAATGACTCACATGTCCTGTTAAGGCTGGAGGATTCAGAATGGGGATTGCGTCTAGTTGCCTGAGTACGGTGATTTGAGGTGACGTCATTGGGACCGACTTGAACTTGGATGCTTTGGTCTACAGAGAGACAGAAAAACTATTTAATGCGAGCCGATGAGCCAAATGAAATGTTTCCCTCATCGAGAAACTGGAACAGACCGGCTCCCAGTGTCAGGAGCTGCTGATCCAAGCCCAGCGAGACAAAGCTGTGCTGAACTGGAGTAGAAGGAGATGCCTGATGAGCCGACCGAGAAGCACAGGCCCGTGCAGAGCCGAGTCGCTGGGATAAATGCTGATCTGAAAACAAAGCTGCAGCTTTGGACATACAATTATTATAAAGAGAAACCAAGCCAATATTATGGTAAAGCATTGATGCTTGATCTTTACTTTTATTCAGCTATAAAACCAATTAAGCTACAAAAATCTCATTTTGCCTGTGCAATAAGGCTATCCATAGGAAAAGCTGAACTTAGTTGATACCCATATAGCAACATCAGCTCAGTGTGAATTTTTACTTTCTGATCATCTAATACATTTCTGTAGTTATGTTAAAATGGGCTTAACAACTCATACAGTATGTGGACCTTAACCTCAAGGATTTGTAACATCTGGGGATATACATATTCTTGCAGTATAACTATAACAGTTGAAGGGTTTTCAGTTTCTAAACAGAGCACACAGTTTACTAACCCTAACAAATATTTACATCACAGCGCTTTAAGCCAGGGACTTCAATCACCCTTCTAAAGTTGCAAATTAAACAAAGCTGGGTTTTTTCTCTTGTGGTTTTGCACGTTTGCACTGTTATTTCATGTACTGGCCAGCTGTGTCCTTTTTATTGTGACTTTTAAGTGACTTGTTGAGCACGTAGAGATTGAACGGCTTCATCAACAGCAGTAAATAAGTCACTATTTTGTCTGTGGATACCGCAGTCCTGTCGGTCACAGTTGGCCAGTATGGAGCAAAGAATTATTGTATATTAAGGGGTAATGTATAAATAGCTGATTAACAATGTTATGTTATGCAATACATGAATAATACATTTGTTTAGTGTTGTAATACCACTGTTAGGGCAGGCTAATTTAGAGTGTCATTTACATTAATTATCAAATCTAAAATGTTTTTATTTGAAACTCTATGGCCTGTTGTGTTTTGATCTCATTACTTATTACATATTCAAATTAATTGCAATTTAATTAAACAATCTATTAAGTATGTATAAAGCATTTGTAAAATATGTTACTGTATTACTTGTTATAGAATGTCTTATATAAACATGAAAACTATTCTATTAACACTAGAACATACGGTTATACTCATACCTAAAACCACCGCCTGCAGTCATTATGAAGGTTACATTTTAAACAATGTCAATATTAAAATGAAAGACAAACTATCGAATACAACTCAAAAGTTTTATTCAAGCACGTCCTATCAGACTTCTGCACAGCTGAAACACTGTATTTAAATGAACAATTAAACATAAAAGGGTTTATTTTCTAACTTCCCACATATAAAGCACTACTTCAAAAATGAAAACTAGCATACAATAAACATTTAAAAAGAAACTAGTGTATAAACATGTGTAAACAGGTATATGTACATACAAAACTGTAAAAACAAAATCTTTTTTAATTTTTAATTTTTTAAAGTAAGATATGTTTTCTCTCAACTGAATCCAGGTTGAGCTGCAGCAGCCTGCTGCTTTGCAGTTTTCTGATTGAAATGTTTCTGCCTAAGCGCTGTGGCTAGCTTCAAGATGAAATCTCTCCTACTGATATTTTCCCCCGGTGCATTTTTGTAGAAAGCGAAGGAATTGATGGCTACCAGGTCCAGTAGAGATAACAACACATATATATAAAAATAGAATATTGTAGGTTATATTCAAAATAAAAACATGTATTGTAAAAGGCAATCAAAATGACTGCTTTGGCAATTCTAGGTGGGCAGAATTATAACATACTTATTTTCGTGATCCTGCCTTTCAAACGCCATCAGGGTATTTAATACATGTATTTAAGGAAAGTCATAAATGGACAACCACATAACTTTCAGACACGCAGAGTAATTTAAATTTGAAAACCTCAAACCATCAAACCGTTTTAGTGTTAAGCATCTATTACATCTTAATGAACTATTTGTAAATTACACCTTAATATAAAGTGTTAAGGCCCTTTCATACTGGCATGCTGTACCCGGGTTGGAACCTACCCGGGTCAGGACCCGTGTCATCGCGGGTTGGCTAGGCGATTTCACACTGCTTTTGATAAAGCAGGGTTGACCTGCGTGACAGACGCAAGTACACAATGCGTGTATCAATGCCACGGAAGCAGCTTGTTACGGACGCTTCCATCCAAGCTTCTCTGGATTGAACCGTCAGCCCAAATGTTAATTAAAGCAAATGTTTCTTCATCCCTGCAGCAATCTGGCTCATGGTGTTTCTCATGGCTAAACAGAATAAACAGAAATTTTCCTTGCGGAAGTGAAACCTTCACGCAGGCGTGACTGTTTGTTATGTCGTCAGCTTCCGAACGGCCGACTCAAAGCGTGAGGTGGATCGCTGGGACCCGGGTCAACCCGGTACGACATAGGTATGTGGTTTCACACTACGTGGGATTGTGACCTCGGTAGCCAGAACCTGGATCGGGACCCAGGTAGGAGTGCCAGTGTGAAACTACCCTGAGGACAACATTTTCATTAACTTCACCACTTTCCTTGTAGCAACTTTGGAAAGGTATCAGATAATGAAACAGAAAATGGATGGCCAGTTAAATAGCTGCACAAACGGTATTTGTCAGCATTTTTGTTATGTGTTGCTTTAAAAAAAAAAAAAAAACGCCTTCATCAGTCTTTGACTAAACTGTGGTTTTTCATAGTTCTTTTGTTTTTTCCTCAGAGACCTGTATGAATTTTTAGTGCTTGCAGTCATTTTTCAGGATCAGGGTCGGCGGTTTGTCATTTCTCAATAAGCCTACACCACAACCACAGCCTGGAGCTGCTCTGTGTTTGGTATTGCCTAAGAGATTATTTAAAATGTAAAAAAAGCAAATAAACAGAAAGGCTGGGTACAATGAAACAGGAATTTCCACAGAGAGTTTGCATTCAACAAATCTGATAATCATTGTATCACTCATTAAACATGTCTCGGACCATTTATGTTTTGTTTTTTATTTCAACATACATTCCCGATTCACACCACCTAAATAATGCACAATCAACTCATATTGAAACCACATGAGTGTCTTCACTTTGTTCCCAATTTCATTTTCAAAGCATACATTATTCATTATTTCATTTTCAGACCATACATTATTTATGTCAACTGACTGTAGTAAAAAAGTAGAAAATGGTGGATAGATTTTTATGAACACAAGAAGCACCAGGCATCTTTCAGGCACCTTTCATGAGCAGCCTTAAATGCTAGTTTCACCAAGTAGCTCACATCGAGATTGTTAAGATGTTGTGGCTTGAACTAATCACATGGTGAAAATTGCTTAGCAATGTCACCCACTATAAAACAGATTGCTTCAAAAGTTATCAGAAAAACATTACCTGGTGTTTCACAGGCTTTAGAATGGATCTTATTCCTCACAGTAGTGAAATGGGTTACACTTTGAAGCTTGGTGAAATAAGGCTGTTGATTAAACCTTGATTAAACTGTGACCTTTGGAAGGTTGCAAATCACCACAGCTGAATATAGTTATAATGGGCTCAGCCCACTTTAGCATGCTCCATAATCTCCTCAGGCCCCTTACTGCTATTTTATTGAGCTTGGCCTTAAAGTGCATAAGTAAGCAATAAAATCAATTGCATGGAACCCGTGTGTTTTTCAAAGAACTCTGCTTCCTAATCTCTTTGCTTCCTGCAACATTAATTACCCTGTCAATTAGCAAAGGATCCACCACTCTCAGTGGAGGTTAATTAATCTGAATGAAGAATGTAGAGTTTTTCATAAATCAGTGTTCCCTGGGGAGGCAGTTTGAGCTGAGGGCACTTTAAGGACTGTAGTGGTATACAGGGGATGTTGGTTTAAAAACCCAGCTCACAACTGATTCTAAACCGTTCTGACTATGAGGCACAATTTAGAAAATAACCCAAGAATCTGTTGGAAGGTACTGTATTAGCTGGAAAACCCAGTAGGCCATAATCAGAGGGGCAGCTGCCTCTTGTGAATAGCATTGTCAACATGATTTACTGTATGTCTATAAAAGTAATTTGGTATTGAAAACTGTTGTCAGAATTAAGAAAGTGAGAAATTAATATATTTTTTTTATTTTTGAGGTCAAGTTTGAACAGGGTACCCTGTAATTGTTTTTGATTGCATAGAGTTATTTCTAGAGGATACATAATAGGTCTCAGTGGTTAATCAGATTTTCTACCAGGTGAGGAAGACTTAATAACTACAGTAACAAGTAGTGGAGCCACAAGTTAGTAATATAACCCTTGATGTACAAGTGGCGTACAGTCTGATCAATCATTGAGTATTACCAAACAATAGAGTGGATTGAGATGTCGTACTGTTTAGAAAATGCATTACAGACCTTGGATTTCTGTTGTACAAACAACCATTCTCTTTTCACAACAGCAAAGGTTATTTTTAACTGTAACATGAAGTAGCAAATAGCTTTATGTAGCCTATGAATTATGTTATTAATCATCTTTTTATTAATTTATCATGGGCAAATACCTGAATCACGTTGGTATTTTCACATTTTGGTATACATTTATTTAATAGCGTAATAGAACTGTTGAATAATGGGGACCGCCAAACAGAGTAGCCAAAACCACATGCTTCACAGCGAGCCATTACATCAGCTGTCGTTTTTGTCTGCTCTCTGAAAACCCACAACCTAGGGCAGTCAGAGTGCGCTCAGAGCATTGAGAATTTTTCTCTCAACAGTATGACGTCACAGTGAACCTAATACCTCCATCGTGAAATCTCCATGGTGCTCATTTTAGAACTATGTCAAGGTGTGCTGGTAGGCCAGAAAATATGTTATACCTGTGAAAGTCTCAAAATGAATAACAAATTCAACACATCCTTTGATTTGTTCTTATGTAAGTGTCACACCTGCAAAGATTATTATTATTATTATTATTATTATTATTATTATTATTATTATTATTATTATTATTTGTTTTTTCACTTTTATTATGAGTTTGAGATTGACATTATTATTATTATTACTTTATTATTTGATTTATGCACGTTGCTGTGGATTTTTGTATTGTTTTATAAGCACTGTTTGCAGGTGGACTAATGGACTAATATACCCCAGCTGAACAATTAACCATAATACTAATTATGGGCTGAACTGCTAGTTAGCTGTCGGTTATATATAGTAACCCGTTCGTCTGAACTGGGGTCAGGACACTGAAGGGAATGCACTGACCGGGAGACGCTGAGAGACAAGACGAGACCAGTAGAAACCAAAGGGAATCAAACTTGCCGAATATCTGCTACAAGCAACGCTGTTGCTGGACTGTTTGCTGGACTGTTTACTGTGAGTGCCTGGACCGATCCATGGGCGTGTGCTTGTGCTGTGCTGGCTGCAGTGAGGAAGCTGAATTGGGAGAGAGAGTTTAAATAAAAGATAAGTGCAATTGCTGTGAAGCAGTTTGCGGTGTACTTATTTGTCACACATAATAACTTTAAATTGGTTGATGATTTTATCTCACTCTCGTTCTCTACATATTTAAAGATGGCATCTTGATACGCCGCTGGACTGATCCAAAGGATGGACAGCCCCACTTGCAAGTAGTGGTCACTTAGGCAGAGCGACGATAGGTATGGGCTCGTTAACATGAAAAGAGCGGGACATTTCGGGGTGGAAAAGAACCTTGCTTTGATCCACCCTCGCTTTTATTGGCCAGAAAGTGGGGCTGATATTCAAGCTCGGGTGCTATGTGTGAACGGTGTGTGGTAGAAAGCCCCTGCAGATCAAAGAGCGCCACTTGTTCCCATCCAGACTTCTACACCTTTAGAGCTATTGGAAGTTGATTATTTGACTTTGGGCCATCTGGGTGACCATTACCAGTTAATTCTAGTTATCTGTGACCATTTTACAAAGTTCGGTGGGCAGTTCCCACTCGGGATCAGACTGTAATGACTACAGTACAAGCTCAATGGAAGCAAGTAATTCAGCCTTTTGGGTGCCCCAGTAGGATCCATTCTGATCAGGGTGATAACTTCCAGTCTATCCTAATTAAGGAACTGTATAACTTATATGGGGCTACAAAAGGAGGCTGTGTGGTCCAGTGGTTAAAGAAAAGGGCTTGTAACCAGGAGGTCCCGGTTCAAATCCCACCTCAGCCACTGACTCCTTGTGTGACCCTGAGCAAGTCACTTAACCTCCTTGTGCTCCGTCTTTCGGGTGAGACGTAATTGTAAGTGACTCTGCAGCTGATGCATAGTTCACACACCCTAGTCTTTGTAAGTCGCCTTGGATAAAGGCGTCTGCTAAATAAACAAATAATAATAATAATAATAATAATAATAATAAAAAGCCGTACTACCCCTTACCACCCACAGGGAAATGGTGGTTGTGAACGGTTTAATCAGACGCTGTTGAATCTTCTGGGCACTTTAGAAGAGGAGAAACAAAATCGCTGGCCAGAATATCTGCCTGAATTAGTGCATAGTTATAATAACACTGTTAATTTTTCCACTGGATAGATGCCCTTCTACCTGGTGTTCGGGCATCACACTCACCTGCCTGCTGACGAAGCGTTTGGATTACCCTGAGATGAAGTAAGGGGAATATGCCTATCAGAAGGTCGGCCAGCAATTGCAGGACACTTCAGCAAGAAGTAAGAGGTACTATGATTGGACTGCCCAAGATGCCCCACTATTGCCTTGAAAACGAGTGTTACTAAAAAAACATGAGAACAAAAGGGAGAGGTAAACCAATTGAGAGATGGCAGCCTGAGCAGTATGTAATGTTTTATAAGCACTCTTTGCAGGTGGACTAATGGACTAATGATCCCCAGCTGAACAACTGACCATAATACTAATTATGTGCTGAGCTTCTAATTAGCTGCCGGTTATATATACAGTAACCCATTTGGCTGAACTGGGTTCAGAACACTGAAGGGAATGCACTGACCGGGAATCAAGCTTGCTGTATATCTGCTATAAGCAATGCTGTTGCCGGATTGTTTACCTGCTGACTCGAGTGCCTGGTCCGATCCATGGGTATGTGCTTGTGCTTTGCTGGCTGCAGTGAGGAAGCTGAATTGGGAGAGAGACGTGGCTACCGACTGAAGTTTAAATTAAAGATAAGTGCAATTGCTGTGAAGCAGTTTGCGGTGTACTTGCTTCTAACACAATATAACTTTAAAGTGGTTGATGTTTTTATCTCGCTCTCGTTCTCTGTTTACATATTTAAACTTTATTTGCATTGAGTGTGTGTGTATATATATACAGTACTGTGCAAAAGTTTTAGGCAGGTGTGAAAAAATGCTGTAAAGTAAGAATGCTTTCAAAAATAGACATGTTAATAGATTATATTTATCAATTAACTAAATGCAAAGTGAGTGAACAGAAGAAAAATCTACATCAAATCCATATTTGGTGTGACCACCCTTGCCTTCAAAACAGCATCAAGCATCAATTCTTCTAGGTACACTTGCACACAGTTTTGAAGGAACTCGGCAGGTAGGTTGGCCCAAACATCTTGGAGAACTAACCACAGTTCTTCTGTGGATTTAGGCAGCCTCAGTTGCTTCTCTCTCTTCATGTAATCCCAGACAGACTCGATGATGTTGAGATCAGGGCTCTGTGGGGGCCATACCATCACTTCCAGGACTCCTTGTTCTTCTTTACGCTGAAGATAGTTCTTAATGACTTTCGCTGTATGTTTGGGGTCGTTGTCATGCTGCAGAATAAATTTGGGGCCAATCAGATGCCTCCCTGATGGTATTGCATGATGGATAAGTATCTGCCTGTACTCCTCAGCATTGAGGAGACCATTAATTCTGACCAAATCCCCAACTCCATTTGCAGAAATGCAGCCCCAAACTTACAAGGAACCTCCACCATGCTTCACTGTTGCCTGCAGACACTCATTAGTATGCGCTCTCCAGCCCTTCGGCGAACAAACTGCCTTCTGCTACAGCCAAATATTTCAAATTTTGACTCATCAGTCCAGAGCACCTGCTGCCATTTTTCTGCACCCCAGTTCCTGTGTTTTCATGCATAGTTGAGTCGCTTGGCCTTGTTTCCATGTCGGAGGTATGGCTTTTTGGCCGCAAGTCTTCCATGAAGGCCACTTCTGACCAGACTTCTCCGGACAGTAGATGGGTGTACCAGGGTCCCACTGTTTTCTGCCAGTTCTGAGCCGATGGCACTGCTGGACATCTTCCGATTGCGAAGGGAAGTAAGCATGATGTGTCTTTCATCTGCTGCAGTAAGTTTCCTTGGCCGACCATTGCGTCTACGGTCCTCAAGCGTTGCCCGTTTCTTTGTGCTTCTTCAAAAGAGCTTGAACAGCACATCTGGAAACCCTGTCTGCCTTGAAATTTCTGCCTGGGAGAGACCTTGCTGATGCAGTATAACTACCTTGTGTCTTGTTGCTGTGCTCAGTCTTGCCATGGTGTATGACTTTTGACAGTAAACTGTCTTCAGCAACCTCACCTTGTTAGCTGAGTTTGGCTGTTCCTCACCCAGCTTTGCACATCTGGATCCTGCAATTTTTGCCCATTCTTCTTGGCAAAATTGCTCAAGCTCTAATCAAGTTGGATGGGGACCACTGGTGAACAGCAATTTTCAAGTCTTGCCACAATTGGATTGAGGTCTGGGCTTTGACTGGGCCATTCTAAGACATTCAGGTTCTTGTTTTAAACCACTCCAGTGTAGCTTTGGCTGTGTGTTTAGGGTCATTGTCCTGCTGGAAGGCGAATCTCCATTCCAGTCCCAGGTCTCTTACAGTCCCAGGTCTCTTCCTCTAGAATTTCCCTGTATGTGGCTCCATCCATCTTGCCCTCAATCCTGACCAGTTTCCCAGTCCCTGCCAATGAAAAGCATCCCCATAACATGATGCTGCCACCACCATGCTTCACTGTGGGGATGGTGTTCTCAGTGTGATGAGCAGTGTTGACTTTGCGCCACACATAGTGTTTTGCGCTAAGGCCAAAAGTTCAATTTTGGTCTCATCAGACCAGAGAACCTTTTTCCACATGTTTGCTGTGTCTCCCAAATGCTTTTTGGCAAAATCCAAACAGGATTTGATATGGGTTTTCAGCAATGGCTTTCTTCTTGCCATTCTTCCATAAAGCCCAGCTTTGTGGAGCGTCCGGGTTGTAGTTGTCCCATGGACGGTTTCTCCCATCTCAGCTGTGGATCTCTCCAGCTCCTTCAGAGTTACCATTGGCCTCTTGGTTGCTTCTCTGACTAATGCCCTCCTTACCTGGTCACTGAGTTTTGGTGGACGGCCTTCTCTAGGCAGAGTCGCGGTTGTGCCATATTCTTTCCATTTTTTAATAATGGATTTAACGATGCTCGGGGATGTTCAAAGTTTGGGATATTTTTTATAACCCAACCCTGATTGGTGCTTCTCCAGAACTTTATCCCGGACTTGTTTTGATAGCTCCTTGATCTTCATGATACTGTTTGTTTAGATATGCTCTCTAACAAACTCTGGGGCCTTCCAGAAACAGGTACAGTTAATCTGAGATCATGTGACACTTTAATTGCACACAGGTGGACTCCATTCAACGGATTATGTGACTTCTGAAGGCAATTGGTTGCACCAGAGCTTATTTAGGGTGTCACAGTATTCACCCCCTTGGACTTTTCCACATTTTGTAGTGTTAAAACCTGGAATTAAAATGGATTTAATTGGGATTTTTACCATTTGATTTACACAACATACTTAACACTTTGAAGGTGCAAAATATTTTTTATTGTGACACAAAAGTTAATTAAACATAAAAAGACATTTGTTGGTTGCATAAGTATTCACCCTGAGTCAATACTTGGTAGAAGCACCTTTGGCAGCAATTACAGCTGTGAGTCTTTTTGGGTAAGTCTCTACCAGCTTTGCACATCTGGATCCTGCAATTTTTGCCCATTCTTCTTGGCAAAATTGCTCAAGCTCTGTCAAGTTGGATGGGGACCACTGGTGAACAGCAATTTTCAAGTCTTGCCACAATTGGATTGAGGTCTGGGCTTTGACTGGGCCATTCTAAGACATTCAGGTTCTTGTTTTTAAACCACTCCAGTGTAGCTTTGGCTGTGTGTTTAGGGTCATTGTCCTGCTGGAAGGTGAATCTCCATTCCAGTCCCAGGTCTCTTACAGTCCCAGGTCTCTTCCTCTAGAATTTCCCTGTATTTGGCTCCATCCATCTTGCCCTCAATCCTGACCAGTTTCCCAGTCCCTGCCAATGAAAAGCATCCCCATAACATGATGCTGCCACCACCATGCTTCACTGTGGGGATGGTGTTCTCAGTGTGATGAGCAGTGTTGGCTTTGCGCCACACATAGTGTTTTGCGCTAAGGCCAAAAGTTCAATTTTGGTCTCATCAGACCAGAGAACCTTTTTCCACATGTTTGCTGTGTCTCCCAAATGCTTTTGGCAAAATCCAAACAGGATTTGATATGGGTTTTCAGCAATGGCTTTCTTCTTGCCATTCTTCCATAAAGCCCAGCTTTGTGGGCGTCGGGTTGTAGTTGTCCCATGGACGGTTTCTCCCATCTCAGCTGTGGATCTCTCCAGCTCCTTCAGAGTTACCATTGGCCTCTTGGTTGCTTCTCTGACTAATGCCCTCCTTACCTGGTCACTGAGTTTTGGTGGGCGGCCTTCTCTAGGCAGAGTCGCGGTTGTGCCATATTCTTTCCATTTTTAATAATGGATTTAACGATGCTCGGGGGATGTTCAAAGTTTGGGATATTTTTTATAACCCAACCCTGATTGGTGCTTCTCCAGAACTTTATCCCGGACTTGTTTTGATAGCTCCTTGGTCTTCATGATACTGTTTGTTTAGATATGCTCTCTAACAAACTCTGGGGCCTTCCAGAAACAGGTACAGTTAATCTGAGATCATGTGACACTTTAATTGCACACAGGTGGACTCCATTCAACGAATTATGTGACTTCTGAAGGCAATTGGTTGCACCAGAGCTTATTTAGGGGTGTCACAGCAAAGGGGGTGAATACTTATGCAATCAAGACTTTTCAGTTTTTATTTGTAAATAATTTTGAAAAATACGTAGATTTCCCCACTTCGACATTATGGACTATTTTGTGTAGATCAGTGACAAAAAATCCTAATTAAATCCATTTTAATTCCAGGTTGTAACACTACAAAATGTGGAAAAGTCAAAGGGGTGAATACTTATGCAAGGCACTGTGTATATATATATATATATATATATATATATATATATATATATATATATATATATATATATATATATATGTATGTATGCATGTATTTGCGTTCTTATATTGTACCTGCAGTCACACAATTGTAAAACATTTCAAACACATTTAGCCTTGTGACATAAGATTAAGATCCATTATCCAGAACATTAAATCAAACAAGCTCTCCAGTTTTCATGAAATGGACACATTTAATGAACAAACTTGCCTTTTATATACATCTATAAAAAATCCAGATACAACATGTTACAAGAATCTAAAGCTAATACATACATTATTAAATAATAAACTTTTCATGTTAAAGATACGTGTCATTGTTTACAAAATATGATCAGGGGACATTAGCATTTATATGCTTGTAAAACTAAGCTTCTATATGTATATTTTCTTTAATAATAAACAAATACATAAATCACAACAATATTCCTCGCATAGCATAATTTTAACTTATGAAACCTGTAATGGGAGGAAAAAAATAAGATAATGTTTGATGTATCTGTAAAGGAAATGGGATTAAGACTAGTCTCTGCTCAGTTTCAAAGCAAAAGAGGCTGTGTACAGCTATGGTTTTGCATCACCCTATAGAATTTACTTTTGCTTCATAAAGTCGAATTAAACCTGCTGAATAACGTTACGTTAAAACATTGAATTACAAATTGAATTGCTTTGTAGTTTTCCATATACTTAACGGAACACTGACACAAGTTGAAAAATGTGACATTTTGAAATCTAACATCGAATACTCTGATATCATTTTGTAGTTTCTTCCATTCCATGATGTTACATAAAATATCAAAATGATATATATATATATATATATATATATATATATATATATATATATATATATATATATATATATATATATATTTATTTTGTTAAAATTATGGGTCAATCCTAAAATTCTAGGTGATGCAAAACTTTTGGCCAAAGCTGTATAAGCACCATATAATTACGTAATGGAAGGACCAACATATATTGCTTTTTTCTAAAAAAAAATGAAAAAAAGAATTGCAGTCTGTGCCAGACATGTTAAACATGGTTTCACAACTTCTCTATGTTTGGATTATACTAATGGGGACTGGTTGTTAAGTACAAAAAATATTTCTTTTAAATATTCATGAGAAATACAAAGGTAAAACCCCACTCTCAAAAATGTTACAGTCATGTTACCATGGACATAGCCATGTTGGCAGTTGTTCTTCTAGTCAGGGGTTTGTCCTTACTACACAGGTTCAGGTTCTGGAAAGCAGAGCATTATGGGTAAGCAGTATCCATGTAAAGTCTTTGGCATGATGAGTTAGCTGTATGTAGCTGTTAGTGTTACTTATTCTCAGATGTTTTCTTTTTCCAGAATGGTTGAACAGCAAAATGATAATCTTGTCTCTCGTGATGAAGCAGATGTATGATGTCATTTCCTTTGTGGCTCCATAACGCTTTTGCTTCCCTGATAAGTTTTGTCCTGTGTCTACGTAGCTTGTCGGGTGTAATTTTGCTTCTATTTCTTTCAATTTTATTTTTGGAGTCCATTTTGAAGAAACTGAATAAAGTATTAATGCACGATATCCATTTAAACATGTGCAAAATAGTAATAGAAAACTTTTCTCAATTTATTCCACAGGAATGCAACACAGAAATCTGCAAAACAAAACGAAAAGCCACATTTAGAAGGGTACAAAATATAAACCTAAACATGAATCTACACCTCTATCTCAAACCTGTAACCCTGCCTTCATGCTATTATGAGTCCCCTTTTGAAATGTATATATATATATATATATATATATATATATATATATATAAATGGAATGTTAGAATGCTACACACTGATTGGTCAATCAGCGTTCCAAGCCGTGCCAATAGCCAGCACAATGTCAGGATCTATTCAGGAATAATGGCAAATCACTGTACCTGTGCTAACCACCTATCATTACGCCACGCAACATCAAAGAAAGTACCTGTCAAAATACCTTGTTGTCATATAAGATACTGAAGACATCACTTTTGAACTGTTTGCACCCATGACAAATGAAGAATTTCTGGTTACAGAAAGAAGTTGCATCGATTCATAAAAACAACTCTCCCAAAACTGAAGAAATGAAAACGTTAACCCGTCATGCTGAGGTACAAAATTGTAGCATTGATATGCTACAGACCAATAAGCCTGACTTATATTATATGTAAACTTAAGGAAACTATAATAAGATGCAAAATGGAAAATTACCTATTTGGTAACAGTATCCTGGGAGACAGTCTTTAGGAAAGGAGATCGTGTCTAACTAACCTGCTTGATTTTTTAAAATTGCAAAGCATATGGTTTATTTAGATTTCCAGAACACTTTTGACAAACTGAGCGCAGTAGGCATTCAAGGAAATGCATGCACATGGATTAGGGAATGGTTAACAAGTAGAAAACAGAAAGTAATGATTAGAGGCAAAACCTCAAAATGGAGCGAGGTAACCATTAGAGTAATTTAAAATCAATCTGCGCAAGTGCTGGCTATTTCTTTTTGACTTGCTGTATTTTTAAGAGTAGTTCACCTCTATTGGACAGTAAATACTAAACAAAGACACAATTAGTCCAAATTAATTTTATTATCCACCAAACCAGACAATCAATACTTTGCATCGACGAAAGCAACCAATCCTGTACCTGCATCTGCGGAGAGCCAATCACAGACTGTCAGCTCTACTGCTGCACAGACACAGCATCTTTCAACAACAACAAAGCGAGATGCCAACAGTTCAGTAATATTGCTTCATTCATATATACGGTACATTCAGGCGAGAAAGGCTTTGGCTGAAGGTAGAAACTTGGGGGGAGGCATTTTAGAGAGGTATTTAATGAGAGACTGTATTGGTAGTTCAGACTCCATTGTACACAGAATGTTCAATAATTTCTCTGTTCATTTTTCAGGCAATGTCCAGATTATAATAGGGTTTAAAACCCTAACAAGTTAATAATAATAATTAAAAAATGATTTACAAAATAAAAATTCATTGTTTTCTCTTTTTATGTATGTCTTATTTGTTTTTTATTTAGAAAATGTTTGGGACTATTTTCTTAGTGTCTTTACTCAGCGGAAAGGTACCCGACGAATCAGTACAAGTTCAAGGTAAATCTAGGTGTTTTTTAAAGAAAACTGGTGAAAATAATTTTCTAATAGCGATAGTGCCTTCTCGATGACGGCTCTACCATGTGATAGTTGACCTTGAATTTCGTTAGCGCCTTGCCTTCGACTTGAGACGCATAACTCCGTCACAGTCAATATCACACAGTAGAGCCATCAAGGCACCATCTCTTAAAGAGTAATAGCACTACACTAACTGCTATGGTGCTGAATCTTTAAAACTGTAAGAGTTTAATGTTATACTATCAGTCCCTCACTGAGATCTATAGAGTTCCTGCTGGTTATATAAATCTAGTCCAACAAATCTGTACCGATTGAGAAAGTCTTCTTGCATCTGCTGGGAGTTTTCTAAAGCTGTACCAATGCAGCCAACATTATTACTCCACGTGAACAGTATGCTTCAGTACACAGAGCGTTTGTAAGTTAAGTGTACACTAAGGGCCAGAATCTCAAAGCTTTTTACTCCACAAAACACTGATTACAATTCTAAACCTAATAAGAAACAATGTCTTAATAATTAAATAAATGTATTAGTTGTTTATTTTTTAAAAGAATCATTATACTGTATTAATTAAGCTTTCAGTATCTATTCCTAAGTGTCATGATCGCTGTGGCCAAATAAAATGGAAATAAGTATTGTATTTAATTAATGTATTTACCAGGCTTAGCTCTAAGAGATGATATCAATGAATTGCATTGACTTTTAAGCACATTACACACCAATTATTAGCTCATTTCTCTTTCCAGTTAAGTTTTTAATGTCTGGTGAATTAGTAAGGAAAGCCCTGAGGATATTATGACAAGAGCTATACTTTGTTTTTAGATTTAATTGTAGCTAACTTTTTTTTAACAAACATGTATTTACATTTTAAATCATGCTATCTGGTACAATAGGTTAAAGGAATCTCTGTTTGCAAGCCATCCTTTTAGACTGTTGCACTCATTTCATCTGGGAGGGTAAAATTGTTCCCAGACCCTTCTTTCCTGTCAATAACCAATCAGCTGGCTTTTTCTATTGACTGACATATTTTCAGCCAGTAACATGTTTTGACCTCACAGACACTGCTGGTGTGAAATAACCAAGGAAGTAAGCAGTAACAGACTTCCTGGAAGTTAAGGCAAAAAATAAGGAAAGTCATTTAACTTAATATAGTTCCAGATGTTTTTAAGATGAAAATACAAGTTTGTAAAAACAAGTGTTTATTTATAAACCTACAAATTTGAGACATATGTAGCTAATGGAAGTGCAAAATGGGTTAGATTTATGCACTTATTTTCTTAGTTACAATTACTTGAATCACCAATGGATGCATAAAAATGTCTTAAAATGATGTACATACCAGACAAACAAGACAAGGGCAGAAGCTATGAAGAGGTTCGCTGACCAAGTCAGTACAGAGCTGCCTCCCATCGCGGCTCAGCTGAGGCTTAAGCTGATGGTGGAGCTGGGGATGGACTGGTTTCTATAAGATAAAAGATAACATTTTTTAGGTATTTCATTTTTTCACCAACAATAATTAGTTCTCATGACATTAAAGTAATTGTAGCAAACAAAATATTTCCATAAATCTTACCAGTCATTTACTTCCGTTTGGTCCTAAATGTGCAGTTTTGAAAGAAACATTTATAGCAAACATTTCTATTCATTTTAAAACGTGGTATCTGTCATGCCTTGCATACAGGTAGTGTTGCACTTCCTTGGTCATTTGGGTAGGTCATTATTATCCCTACCATTTAAAGCCTTCTTTCCTTTAATTTTCTAACCCACGGCTTCCCTTTTGACTGACATGCTTTGCTACCAGTAACATGCTTTGCCCAGAAGACACTGCTGAGGTGAAGTGATCTAGGAAATGAAACAGTAACACATTTCACGAAAATAAGTCAAGAAAATGGAAAACTTTATTTAACCCAGTGCATATTTAATGTTTTAAAATGGAAATACGTGTGTGCTGTGTTTCTTTCAGAAGTGCATATTTGAAACTTCTATACAATAGCAAATAGAAGTGCACAACAAATAAAATTTATTGAGTTATTTTGTTAATGACAACCATTTTAACCATGTGTTTTCCAAAGCTTTACAGTAAATCATGGATTATATTAAGGAGGCTTTTTATGAACATCAAAGTTAATTTAATCCATTAAAATAGACTTAAAGACCTCAGGTTATGCCTCATCCAAAAGACATCACATCCAGCACAGCACCCCTAAATGTGTATCCTGGGTCATTGGTAATAGTAACTGGATACAGGTGAGAGTGCTTCCTGCAGAGCCACCAACACCACCTGATACAATGCAACACCCGGTGTTCATTTGAGGCTCTCCCATCTAACTACTTGGCCAGGACCAGCTTTGCTTCTGAGATCTGACAGAATCAGGCTCCAATATGATAACTTTGACACATTTTACAATGAGTTTAATGAGTTACTCCTGAGCTGAGGTTGCAGGTGCACAAAGCTGGGCACACAAAACAATACACCACATTCTACTTGTAACATATTCTCTGCTGAGTGGTACAAAAGATACTGTACACATTGCACTGTGCATCCTGGTCCTAATAGTAACCTTGCATGTTTATTAGTAAAAGTTTTATTTTTTGTTGTTGTCATGAAATGACAATCTAATTGAATTTGACTCAGACTTTTCACTGGAAATTAACATTAATTATACAGGATACATTTGTATTTAAAATCTTTTACCAAAAGAATACCTTCCATTTTAACATATTACAACTTGACTATTCTCTATCTGTGGGCACACGTAATTCATTAATCCATCTGCGCCTCTGTAGTCAGTTTAGCAATCTGTGCATTGGAATCCACCATCATTACTACCCTTACTGTGTGTCTTCAAAACATCCTTCCAGTGAGGAAGCTCAATTTTTAAGGAAGAAACCTGATGCCATCTCTCAGGTTGAAAGAGCACATCGGTCATAGGATGTTTCTCCTAATAACAACCAACATATACATCGCTTACTCTGTTGTTAATGTAGTGTAACTCTGAACATTGCAGTTTAGCATTTTTAATCTTTATCATTAACCATATACTGAACATTAGGCTGAGCTGACAAAGCTGTAATTATAATGTTTTTTTCATAGTTTTTCAATAAAAACTACTTGTAAAACTTAAAAATCTAAAATGTTTTTCATATTTATATATTTTGTTGCCATTATGCAGCAATGAACTCACTATTCATGTTGAGCATATAAATTATTCGACAAAATAATGACACTTTACTAGATGGTATTAAATAATAAAATGAAAATTCCCATATGATGTCTGTGAGAAGGTAGCATGTTTGCTGTGGAATTTCATGAGCTTGTGTCTTCTTAAGTTATAGATGTGTCTGGGACTAACATAGAAGCTACTATCTGTTACACTTGATATATGGTGATGAAAGATGCTGGTATTTTTTATCATGTCAACAATTTAAATATGAAAACCTATATGAGAAGAATATTTCATGCTCTCTTACATTTTTAATAGTGAAGTTCTGTCGATAGGATCTGTAAATCCCTTATACGATGTTGACTCTCTGTGGACCATTAATTTTCGGCAATTTTGCAATGTACATGTACAGGTAATTGCTGATGTGCTGTAAACCACACAATCGAGCAGTTCAAAAAATGTAGCAAAATGATTTACAGTTTTATATTTAAATAAAACAATACAATTTAAAGACTACCAGTCTTGCTAAATGTACTCTACCTAATTAACATCTATTAATCATCTGAGTGGTACATTTATACAATATGGGAAAGGTTGACAGTAAGTTGATGAATATCTTCCAATTTCTTGAGGTCACCCTGCAGTTTACACAGTACATGTACTTTGCCTTTAAAATATATATTTACCATTCTTTCTTAAGGCTAATATTTTGTTACCACGATGTATCATCCTGACCTGTGAGTTATAATACTTACCGTGCTTTACTGCACTTTAAGATGGTATACCAAAGTGAACTGTTCTATAACAAAATAAAGAAAGAAAAGAAAAAAAGTACCAGCGATTCCGGCTTCTGTAGTAGTTGTTATCTGTTGCCTCGGTACCTCCATCCAGGGAGTCGCATGGATGGCGACACTCCAGTCACTCCAGGTCCCTATCTCAGTGTCTTTGGCAGCGACCTGAATAATGTACTCCTTCCCTGCATATGCATCAGTGATGGTGTGTGAGGTGCTGTCTGACAGCTCCACCTGAAGTTAAATCAAAGAGACACATTAGAATGAACATGCCACTTTGAATTTACAAGGAATGTTAATCTGAAACAGCACACATTTACCTGACAGAAACAAGGATGAAAAGTCACAATGTCCTCTGCTGATTTTTTTTTTCATTCCATGCATTACTACCTTTTGGTAACTGTTAAGAAAACCTGAAAGCTCTGAAACTAATTTATGTAACTCAGCAAAAAAGAATTTAAGATGAAATACAAAAGTAATACATTTGTATTTTTTAAATAGATAAAAGTGAGTACATTTACTGAAAACCCACTTACCAAAAAAACTAAACAAAGGTCACACCTTAAAATAATGGCCATACATTCTTATGAAATCCAAGGGAATAGCTGGTGTTTCTATGACGTTCAATAGTTTTTAAAGTATCTGTATAGATTGTAATACGTTTTCAGATTCAGATTTGACTCCTTTAGGATTTGATTGGAATTCAAAGAAACTTTCATTCAAACTGTTTTAAGCCCCCAGTTTTTTTTTTAAATTGACATGTGGAGCTCATTGTAAAATAGCAGTCAGGTTATTTCATTGTGACCTGTTCTTAACTTTTCACATTAGAAACATTTTAAAAGGCATACCACAAGCAGACACGACTGAGTTTTGAAGTCAGACACGATATACATCCTCATATTTCATTTAAAACACAGCTCCCCTACATAAATCTTGGAATATGATCTGTAAAACTAAACCAGGCTCCATCTAGGTATCTGAGTGCCAGAGAGCAGCTGTTTCCTGGTCAAACCAGTCAACACAAACATCAAAGACTTGTGTTGACAAACACCAGGCTATGCAAATGTAAGTTGCTAAATGGTGAGGAAATACACCCCACACTATTCACACAGAGATATTTATAACATTTTAAAGCAGATGCCGAAACTGGTACTATTCACTGTGTTTACAGACACTGCTTTTAAATAAAGTTTATGCAAAGGTATTCATAATACATTATTTCCAGTGAGCTGTTTTTAAGTGTACTGCAGTCCCGTTGATCTGATTAGGTAAAAATACATTTGTCTGCATCAGCGTTTTCCATTGTAAATTTATATATCATGCACTGCCTTGGTAATGGGATGTTGTGATAGACTTAGGCAGATGATATTAGAGGCAATATCTGCTTCCTGCACTACTTTGTGTCTGTCTGTCTGCTTTGATAGCACGCAGCAGCACAGGGGCTCAGCAGGATTGAGTGCTTACTCTCAATGGGCAAACAGAGTTGGCGGCTCCTGTCTGCTCTCCGACAAGATCTATAGGACTGGCCAGCCACTGTCAAATCTTTTTCTTTTTTTCCACAGTCCTACATGAGTACTGTAATAATTGTCTGTCTTAAAACAGGTTGCCTGCCTGCCCTCAGAATATTCATTTCATACTGAAGAGACAGCCAGGGAGTTGTATTAGTCCAGGGATCGAACACAGACATTTTTAAGTCCAGAGGCAATCTATGCTAACCACTAAGCCAATTGTGTGGTGATTTTACAAAACAAAAAATCCAGAAGAAACCACACTGAGATGGGCAAAAAGCCCCTGTTTTCAGTAGAATCCTCAGTTATGTGCCAATACATGACTACATTCCCTTAATAGGGCTGTTTGAACCTCATATGGTTCTGAAAGTTCTTTATTAACCACAAGTAATAATTGTTATCTGAGCCTTATCAGAACTTTTAGCTTGCTTGCTCCACATAGGCAGCACCTGATAGCAAGTCACGTACCCTCACCGTCATCTAAATTCAGAAAACAAAAACGAAGGGGCTGTGTGGTCCAGTGGTTAAAGAAAAGGGCTTGTAACCAGGAGGTCCCCGGTTCAAAGCCCACCTCGGCCACTGACTCACTGTGTGACCCTGAGCAAGTCACTTAACCTCCTTGTGCTCCGTCTTTCGGGTGAGACGTAATTGTAAGTGACTGCAGCTGATGCATAGTTCACACACCCCTAGTCTCTGTAAGTCGCCTTGGATAAAGGCGTCTGCTAAATAAACAAATAATAATGTGGTTGAAATTTGTATCTTAATAACTACAGAAAAGCTGGTGTTTTTTCTCCAAACAGACTGATGAATGAAGAATGTATTTTGTCAAAGCATTTGTCTATTGCATTTCTCATTGGCATTGTGAATGGTCCACTCAACACAGTATTGCTTTAAAAAAACACATAACAACAACCTGTCACTCAAGTCATTGGTCCATTTCCTCATTTTAAAGATAATCATTCCAGTGGACTCACAAGCTAATACCATATTTCAGAAAACACCTCTATGAGTATTCAGTTTACAAAACCCACCACAAGATGGCACTGCACATATAGCTATGAATCACCCTGGTTGATTGGTTAAGCCTTCTGTTTGAAAAGCTGCACTTTGCCTCCAGCTCCTTGCTGGACACTCACAGTAGTTCTTCTGACACGCAGGCACAGATTATTTCACTCACTCGGCCAGCGCCTCATCTGAAACTGGTAAATTTATTGTAGTTCTGCTAGAGTGACCAGCTGTTCAGTAGAGCATGCTTAGAAAAGGGAATTATCAGAATGTGTCTGAGAAACCCTGAGCACTTGCATCAAGGAAAAGCCATATTTACATAATTATGTTTTGTACTTCCATAAACAACCTACTTTTTCAATTCTAATTCCACAAGTACACAGCAATAGCAGGGGTATCAATTGTTTCAAATACAAGCTCAAATGTTCTAATTTTGAAGTTTGCATTTGTGTAAATACCAAGTGTCAGAAACCATCCTCAGCCTTTGTTGACAGTGGCAAACAGATACAAAATTTGTTTTTCTTGTTTTATCTGACATTATAGAAACCTGTGAAGAGTAGCTAAGAAAAACAAACAAACAAACAAAGGGAAAGTCTGATTCCTTGCTTGAGGTTGTTGGTTCAACACATGAAAGTAAGCTTTCTGCCTTTATAATGGATCCCTTAAACTTCACCAAGTCCATAATTCATGTTGAAATGTGAAAAAGTGAGACCTTTTACAGTTTGCTAAACTTAAAAACACCATTGCTCAACGACTCCTTGACATTCGGATGCATGACTGAGGAGTAAGCATTGCATTCAAATCTATCTAGTGTTTACCTTGTGCTACTGTGCTATGGTTGATCCCATTTATCTAAAATATTCTGGCAATTATAATATGTGCTTTTGTATAACCATGACCATATGTTTGATGGTTCGAAATCAATATGTATCACACATTTTGACGTTTTGCTTGGTAACTTTCCTTAGAGCATGTAGGGTGTTGGCAGTTTATTCCGTTCTATGGTCTGACAATTTAAATTAGTCTAAATTGCACTATGATTGGATAAGGACAAAGATTGATTGCTTCATTGGCTGAGGAAAGTCAAGGACTGTATAGTCCAATGCAAATGAATATTAATGCAGACAACCACTTCTATTACTAATTCTGGTTAGATAACAGGACAATGTCACTTTGAAAGTGTTCTTTCACATGAAATCTATAACTTAGTGTACGCAGGGTTAATATCAATAAACTGACAGGAATACCAAATGATTATTAAAAAAGCAAGGATAAACCTTTTACAAAATATGTATTTCTTGCTCTTCTTTAAACTGGTAAATATTTGTTAAGGCCATCTTCTTGTGCTCACTTTGGGTGACAGAACCATTCACATAATGAGTTACTTACTGTCCTTTTGTCCACCTAAAGCCCCTTTCACACTGGCACTTCTACCCGGGTCCTGACCCGGTTACAATCCTGTATAGTGTGAAATCACGCACCTGGTTTGTTCCGGGTTAACCCGGATCCCAGCGACCCACCTCAGGATGTGGGTTGACATGGTTTGACCGGGTTGAGCGAGACAAAATGCAGGACGGCTGACGAAATAACAAACAGGCATGACTGCGTAAATGGATGGAAGCATCAGTAACAAGCTGCTTCCGGAGCATTGATAAGCATATTGTGCACTTGCGTCTGTCACCCAGGTCAACCCTGCTTTATTAAAAGCAGTGTGAAATCACATAGCTGACCCGCATGACACGGGTCCTGACCGGTAGGTTCTGACCGGGTAGAGCATGCCAGTGTGAAAGGGGCTTAAGATGCTTATAAAAGAAAGCCTTATACCTTAAGTAACAGAAGAATACCACAGAAGTAGTCTATGGTAGAAACTCTAAACAACATCCCTACAATACACCCTAAGCTCAGCAGCAGTGCTGAAAGCTGAACCCATAACCTCTGTACCCTGTGAGATATTAGTATACTACATCCTGCATCATCAGCTCTTTGGCACTCCTGGGGTAATACTTGACAAATATTTCGATAAATAAACAAAACAGAGTTACAATAACTTAATACTAATATGGTTGGCTGCATCACAAACTCAATCTAACTCTAACTGACAGAAAACTGAGGGCTGAAATAGCACTGCATAAACACTACTACATTCACCACTACAAACTACAAGAGTGGTGCTCCTTCTAATGCTATTTATAAGCCAATTCATCATCATGAGTCAACCACTCAGGTGTAAAAGAAAATGTAAAGTAGGCCCTGCAAGACGGCTTTTTCTGCAGTGTCTTAAATTAAGTACATGTCCCTGCTTGTCCTGTCCTGTTCTATACAGCACTGTATGTATAAGGTACTGATTATTAAGTATTCAAAGGTAATTATGAAGGTCAATTGAGTGAAGTTGTTAATATTAATAGAAACATTTTTCCGTGGATGTGTGAACCAGGATGCCATTATAGAAAGAACAAAACGTTAGTACCAGAAATACGTGTTTGGTATTGCACTGTACACACTGCAAACACATTTGGGCTTGCTGAGATGATGCTGTTGCTGAATTACTGCCTTGTACCAAGCAGGGAGATGGAAACAAATCATGGAATACTGCATAGGCCCAGACAGAAAATCATTCATTACAGTTAAAATGTACAGAAAACTGCCAATACTGATTTTTCACTTTTATTATGCATTTAATTACTTATTTGTTTATTTATTTATCTTATACAGAAAAATTCAATGAGCATTGCAGTTTTCAGTGAGGAAAAAATATAGGTGGAAACAACTAACAATCCATACATACCAAATGTTTAACACTGCCTCTTTATTTTTTATATCCAGTTGACCGGATGCTAAATTGACTTTGCATGTGGGGAAATAAAAGTAACTAGGATTTCAATTTACTATACATTCTTGAGAGATTACCTACATATATTTAACTATAACACCCAGGGTTGACTTAATCCTTTTGGTATGTAAATCAAGAAATGATTTTATTTGTGACAAAAAAATTCTTCGGCTTCTTGCTTAGTGTTGTGTATCCAGGGACAGATTCAACAGAAACTATGAGGCATTGAAGCACGGCCAACCCCAGACGTGGTCTTAGGGCACACTACAGCCAGTCAGCCAAACACCCTCTTTCCAGCTCTGTCTGATTTACTGTAAAATAATTTGGACACATTGGCCATGCATGACACCCATTAATTGGTCTCATCCCATCAATCAGAAATACGCTGTATGCGCTTAAAAACCCCCAAAACAAAATGTAAACTAAATTCCTATGCGAATAACAGCCTGCCCACTATCATGAAAAAGCAATTATGCCACATCCACAGTCAAGTCTGACTTTCTATTGATAGAAATAGCATCTGGCAAAACAGGGCCTGTCTATCAAACAAATGAGCCCAACCCCGAGCTGCAACACACAAAACACACAAACACTCATCAATTAGAAAAAAACCTTTGAGAAATAGATGTTATCTTCAATTTATATATATATATATATATATATATATATATATATATATATATATATATATATATATTTAAATGAAACCACAAAGAATACAACCGCCTCATATGTTGTACCATACTGATTTTTTTTCTTTTTTTCTCATTTTCTACAAGTCGGGGTCATCTCCAGGTCACAGATATTTCCATAATCATTCCTTATTGATGACTAACTCCTCATTGCATAAATAACCTTAAAAATAGGCATGTTGAGGAAAACAAAACAACAAAGACCTGTTGTAGATCTTAAACAGACTCTTCTGTGTCACAGGACATGATTTTTACAACTTCAAGAGAGCCTGATTCACTGAGTTAATGCAGATTTTGAAAAATGATTAAAGAGGTCTTTGGCTGATGGTGGCATACATTTAAAGACTTAAGGCACAATTGAAATATAGCCCTTTAAATGAGGGGCAGACTGTATGTTTGCACCCCAGAGATTCAGTTAAGCTGAGATCAGTACTTGTACTTAAATTATACCATGACATTAGGTGGGATGCTTATATTTAATTTAACGTTCCTTTGATTAGTTTTATTTGGGGTCCCTCTATGCCCCAGCAGGAAGCCAGCCTTAGAGATGAGGGCCGACAGGGAGGTAAGGCCCAAAGTGGGGTGGAGGAGGAGCCACACCAGAGGGAGACACCTTTGCAGAGGTAGTAGAACAGAAAGAAGAAGTCTTTTAACTAGGGATAAAGAAACCAATGAACTTAAAGGGGTGTGGGGTGAGGGGCATTGGTCCACCTTCCAAACTACACCAAGACTTCAGGTTAAACTGAAAGTACACTGTATCTGTCCTGGACATGACAGATGCCATTTAAAAGCCATCACACCTTTTAAATTGAACACATTGTGCTCTATTCACGACCCTTATAAAGGTCATATAGTAATTTTGCAGCTTGTCATGCTTACACAAGACAATTTGAATCTATGATTTACAATACTTGCCTTTGCTTTTCACTACCACTATGCTTTTACCACTCTAGGGCATACAAAGGTTGGATGGTAAACCTAAGGTTGAGTTTCCTTGTAGTAAAGTCCTTCTGGAAGTAGGTTGTATTATACTTAGTATGATTTAATGGTTTAAGATTCATTTTCCAAAATCATTTAAGACACATTCCCAGTGGTATTGTAAATCATGAACTCAGAGTGGTCCTAGTTCTTATTTTATCTACTGTACACTATCACAAATTATGCTGTATCATAAGTGAATGACCTATAAATCCCTCTGAGGTCTAGTGGATGTATCCATGAAATGCAAGTGAATTCCTGTTTGATTTATTCTCTCGTCATGCTATGGCATAGGTATCATATTCATATAAAACACACACACACATACACATATATATATATATATATATATATATATATATATATATATATATATATATATATATATATATATATACATACACACACACACACACACATTTTGAGATGGTAATGAAGGGTTTGTTGACTATTTTAATATGATGTACTATTTTCTAAATAGCAAGCCAAATTTCCTATGAAATCCTGTAGATGGTAATTCCCTTGATATAGCTCCTCTTATTGGCAATCAGAAGTGTTGCATTGGATACGTAAATCAGTTTAAATAATAATAATAATAATGGAGCTTAATAAACCTTGGTTTTAAAGTGTTATTTTGAATTCAAGAACTCGCCAAGTGAAACTGAAAAACTAAGACATGTTACAGTAGCTAACACAGCAATTACTTTTACTGTATTTAAGCTCCTTTTATTTTCAAGAAAATACATTTAGAAGTCGTTGATCCAAATGTGTACAATATAATTGCAGCTCTTGAGTTCAGTGCAGTGGTTGGTGGATAAGTGACCCATTTGATGCATCTCTTCCAGAGGAGGCACATGTGCCTATTTTCAAGGGTATTAATGAGCATTCATGCCCTCAAAACTGTCTTTGTCTGTTGCTTTCTTAAAATGTACTGTGGGTGTATGATTCATAGTTGACAACACTCATTGAAGTCAGATATGTTTATTTGAATAACATTTCCCTGGGTAAACACATGTATTAAAAAAATATTTCTTGGGTCCACCACCAATGTTCTATATTATTCTCTAGTAAATACATATTTACAACCCAAATAGTAACTATTATGTTTCAGGAAGCCTGTGGTTATTTTGATATGTGTTATTTCTATTAACATGTCTCCTGGTTAAACAAATTATGGGTCTTTCTAGAAGCCTTCATCATTGCAGGCCCTTCCCACAAAGAACACAAGAGATAGCACTCTTAAAACAATATGGCACATATAACAAAAAACTGTGGCACATATAAACACATATAAAACCGTCAAGAAACAACTAAGTTGCAAGAAGCAGTTAAATGGCTGTTTTTCGAGTAGTTCCATGCCAATTATATCATTTTTTTGCTTTTGCCTATTCAAAATAGGGCCCTTAGACAGCAGAACCTAGCAACAACTGGGTAGACAGAATGGAACAGATTGTCTCTTCTTTTTATATGAGATCACTGAAATATATATTCCTTCCTCACAGCGTTCTCTGTATGCGATTCCCTTGTTCTGCAGAAATATGTATTGTTTAGTATTTGCAGTGCCAAGTGTGCAGGAGTCCCACTGTTTATATTCGCATTTACTGCTTGTGGTTACTACTTTTTATGTTTGAAGGGCAGTCAAAATAAAAGCTATAAAAAATAAACTTGGAACATTTTTCTCACTTGCTGAGATTTAAGTTACTGGAGATGTGAAGGTCAGCACTCTACTGGGTCTCTATTGCTGTAAGCCATCAGTTTATTATATTCTCAAAGATGCAGAACAAGTTGTGCTACCTAGGCTGGGAAAACATTGTAGAATTATGATCCTATTTCATTCAGCAACTACCCAACACTGATGTGCTAACCAGGGGTCGGCACCACGTTGAATGTTGACGGACATTTTAAAAAAAAAAAACATCTTGGCCATGGACAAACAAAATGGAAGTTATAGACAATTACGTGCATGTGTGTTGTTTTTTTTATTTTCAAATGTATTTCTTGCATTTCAAAGTCAGTACTTTCCACCAACCACCACTAAAAAAAAAAAGAAAATTACAAATAAATAAATAAATAAATTACATCTTTTAACTAGGAACACTAGAATGTGCACCTGGTACCATTTTGACCATGTCATTTCTCTGATTTAGTAATTTTTGTTTTGTTTTTGTTTTTTAAATGTTCCGATTGCCTAAATTAAGGCCCTAGGAAGGGATTAGGCAACAATCCTGGTTGTGCCTTATTCAAAGTGACTCACATGATCACTAACATATTTCCAGCTGTAGTTATTGTTGTATCTCTTATTTTTTGCTTGTAAACCTAAAATAGTTCAGACAGTTGCTTGACATGCCTTACCAAAAAAAATCTGTGTTTCTGGATTAAGTCTATCACCTGTCTGCTTCTAATTCTTACCAGTATTGCTGCAGATTTAATGAATGGAGTTCAGTTGTTTTGCTTGTTGCTAAGGTGTGATGGTATTACGCTACAACAAAATTCACAATTTAAAAGAAAAAAACAAAAACTATTGTAATAATAAAACTATCCACCTACATTTGTTAACCAACAGGATTTTACTCAGACAGTAAAAATAAATCACTACTATAAATAGTCTGTTGTGCAGTAGCAAAACAGGTAGTTCAGTTAGTCTCCCACTCATTCTCTCTGGAGCTTCAATACACTTCCCTCGAACCCAATGGCACATATTCTCAAATTTACAGACAATTAAGGCTAATGTTAGTCTCACAAACCCAACAACTTTGCTGCAAACTTAAATAAATACTTAATTTACATACAATATCGTTAGAACCCGTTTAGAAGGCATTACCGTATGGAAGTTAACCGCATCAGCAAGGTCAGAATACAATACTGGTCAAATACCAAGGTAATAACCGATAATCAAGGTTTTATTGCAATTGGAAACTAGGGGAAGGATGACTGCTTATTTGCTGTAATCGAATAGCGAAG
Source organism: Acipenser oxyrinchus oxyrinchus (assembly GCA_030684275.1). Lineage (NCBI taxonomy): Eukaryota > Metazoa > Chordata > Actinopteri > Acipenseriformes > Acipenseridae > Acipenser > Acipenser oxyrinchus. Next base: position 195,975 of record JAGXEW010000231.1, read on the forward strand.
GTAAAAATAGTGAACTAGTCGGCACAAAAATATCAATTAATTGTGTATTTAATAATATTTGGTGCGACTTTAAGCATTTAAAATCTCTAAATTACATGTTTATGTAACTTTTAAATGTTTAGCTAACCTTCATGTTTTTGTTGTTAAAACATGAAACAGGTAGCAGAGCACACTCTGACTAATGCTTTGTTTGCACTGCCTGGCACTACAGGCTTCGGCTGCCCACAGCTAGCCACCAAAATCAAAAGAGCGTTTCACTGCTTTTTTCCAAACCTGGCCAACCTCGGAAACTCTTGCCGTACACCAAAGGTCACTGGGGATTGTGTTTTGTTTATAAACCATAGGCACCTGGCAGTGGAAACGGGGCCTAAGCCTATGTTAGCACAGCAGCGAATCAGATGATAACCTACGCTTATGTGCTTCAACAGTTAGTCAAATTTTCAGTGGACACTGACAAGGCTTAAAAGCTGAAAAGTGAAAATTTAAAATTTTTCGAGGATTGATTTGAATCACAGCTATTCTTACCGGGTTTTAAAAAGTACCAAAAACACAACTTTGTTAAATATGTGCAATTATAATTTTTGTTATTTTTTTATTTAATATTATTTTTAATTTAGTGTTCTCAATTATTTTACTCCTGATATTTTCCCTATTTGGAATGTCCAATAATTTTTATTTCGGCACCCTCCGATCCTTCAACCGAGCCAGCCTCCTCTTTTATACCCAGGAACTCGAGAGCAGATGTCAGCGAGCTACCGACCTGTGGAGGACAAATGCCAGCCCTGCTGGTGTCTGATTTTGACCTCACTGGGCGTCTGGCCAGCAGGGTTCACTGTAGAGTGATGAGGAGAAATAGTCACTGATGGTTTTGCCTCCCTAACCCACAGGAGCCAGAGCCAATGTGACACTCCTTTTAGAATCCCCAGCGAACACCAGCCACTTCACACAGCCAGGATGCAAACCTAATGTGCAATTATTTAATGACAATGCTGCATAAAATACCAAAACCATCAGTTGTTTGTTTTTTAATCGGTGTACTTTTCAAAAGACGACCTAATTAACATTTAATTGCATCAACATTTAAATTGTCTCTTAAGATCAGCTTTCTGACAGATAGGCTTCCCATCAGTTCAACACATTTGAAATATCTGACAGATTACCACCCTGAAACTGGCACAAATCAGCTTGAAATATAAAAAGCAAAAACATTTGAAGCTACTTAACTTTGTCCAAAGAAAAGAAAAGGTCTGGTAATTTCAAGCAAGGTCATTCTGAATCCCCATTCATTTTCTTAAAAATAACACAGAACAAATACTGTGGAGCATCTGTAACCCAGGTACAGTAGGTTATTGTCATTCATGGTAGCATCAGTTACTTGGGATTAGAACTGCACAATATTGCATTTCATCACACATCTTAAATCATTTAAATCAATTAACAAACACTGAATAAATGATAGAAAATGACTGTAAAATTATGGGCAGAAGCACACTTATAATACTCATTGGATAAAGCCTTAGTAACTCATCTTAAAATAATGGATTTAAATTTACTTAACCTACTTTTAGAAACATTATAGAAAAGCTTTAAAAGGAGGAGGAGAGCAAAAACCTTATTTTCAAAGGTTGTCAAGGGCTGTAATAGTGCTGATAATTCTGTGATAATGAGTAACTCGATAAGTATATGTTGAAAGCTGAACAATACCAAATGCAGTGTAATCTCTTATTTTAGCTAGACAGCCCAGTCGCAGAAGCACAGCAACTGTGCCACTCACAGCAGTGGATGCTTGATTCTGCCAGAGATCCAACTAAAGATTAGATATCTACAAAGAGGAATATGTTGAACAATAACGGTTTACCAGCCTTTGCTTAAAAGGCAACCTTGTTTTGTTGCTGTAGCATCTGCAGAACAGTAGAAGGGTTAATTTCCCTGCATGGTTTTATATATATATATATATATATATATATATATATATATGTTGACATAAGCCCATGCTACTGCTATTGAGTTTGTTTCAAATACGGTAGATAATGGTATGGTTTTGGAGCAAATATTGCAAAGTGATATTCTACCGAATTCTACTATGATTGCTGCTGCTGTCATGCAGAAACATTTCATTGCTGTTGGTGCAATGAATGGTAAAAATATAATTAGGTGTGTCAGAGTGTGATCTTTTTCATTCACACCCATCAGTTGCCTAACAATGTGTAAATGAAAAAGGATATTCACCATAACCTACATATCTCTGTGCTTCTTCATAAAATTCATTTTTGGGCCTGTGAATTACAACTATGACTCTATTAAGATGAGGAAAATAAACCATTCATGCAATACAAGCGAATATGAAGAAATAATGGCTACATGTTAATTCAATTAACACAGCATCACTGCAATGTACTGTAAAGACAGAGTTTTCCAAAAAAGCAAAGGACATTACAATTTTTATGTTGGAGTGAAACAGCCTATGTTTCAGTCACAGGAAAAGCCAATAATTACCTCAGTCCCGTGGATAGTTTGGCTTAAATTTCAAAAGTCACATTACAATTACACAAATGTTTTTATTTTTACTTTTGATGTCTGTGAGTTCAGGAATTGCTCTTCAGATCATGCCATGAGGATATATTTAATCCAGGCTAGATCAGTGTACAGTGCCAGAACCATATAGTGATCTGCCATTTTAGTTTTACTGGCAATACACAGCTGTGATGTACACTAGATGCTTCTAGAACTTGCTAATATGAAGACACTTTAGTTACCACTATATAGCCTCCACACACTTATAAAAAACTGTTAAAAACATAATATTTGAGGAATCGCAATAGGAACCACTAAGAATAATTACAAACATCATGAAAAGGAAGGAACAGTAAAGAAAACAGAATGCTAATTCTTGTTTTATGATTTTCTATTGGGAAACCACAAAAGATAATGAAAATAATTTCTGATCATCTTTAAAGCAGCTGCATGGTACTAGAATCCCCCAAAAATGCCTTAAAACATGGACCTCACAGAAAATTAAACCATTCAGGCCTATTTAAAGCATTTTGTTTTCAAGCTCATAATACTGTAGATTTCTTTTGATGGGCCAGAAAAAACAAAAACAAGCAGACAGGCTAACATTTCATGAAAACCAGATTGCTTACTAACGAAGCTCCAGCTCCACAGCTGAACAACAACAAAAATAAAAAACATTACAATAAAATATGGAAATGTTTAAAAGACATCATCTTTTAATTTTTTAAAAGATGATTATTTATTTTTATTTTCAAAAGTTAAAAGAAAAATGGAATCCCATACTAAAGATTTTAATTTGGCTGCTCTTTTTTTTTTTTTTTTTTACTAGCCAAACAGCTTATTCTAGCCCGTAAAAGAATATGGTAATTTTCCATGGTGGAGGGAAGTTATTTCAGTTTTAAAGGGCCAGTAGCTTTAGATAACGAACAAAAGGCAATGGGGTGGGGTGGGGTGGGGTGGGTGGGGTGGGGGCGAAGGGGTGGATAAAATATAAAGGTTACAATGAAGACAAAGCTAGATGTGACATTCAAAGCATAAGGCAGCATGTTTTTTGTTTTTTCTGCTGGGGCGCAGAAGGCATTAGGTACCTCGGCCTTGTTGTGCCAGTGGGATTTGGGGTGATGTTTCAGGAGCCATCTGGATATCAGGGCAAGAGTGATTATCATCCGATTTATGAATAATGGCTACCTGCCAAAACATGTATTATTAGTGAGGGCCTGGGCAAAGAACATTAGCATGGCTTTCTCTCTTGAGTGTGCAACGTCTGATACAGAAGCTTCCTTAAGGAGTTCAGCATGGGAGGGAGGGTTGTTTGGTGGTGTGTGTGGTGGTGGGGGAGGTAAAGGAGCTAGACTTTCATGAGCTAGCTGTCAGGGGAGACAGCTGAATAACCTTTTTTTTCTTTGCAATGCTAATGGCTCCGCAATGCTTGGGCTATTGATTAATCTAAGTGCTAGTTCTAGGATGAGAGTGACTTTTGGCAGATGCACAAAAGCCTATTAAAAAGGCCCCTCAAAAAATAAAGAATGAAAGAAAAAGAAAAAACATCTGAGGCATCTGACTTTGTATCTGTGTGGCAGAGGGGACGCAGATTAAAGAAATGAGCATTTCTTTGATATTGTCCTTTTCTCCCCCAACCTTGTGCTCCTTTACTAATAACCCTTTCAGTGGCCCGGTAAACGAATGCCCATGTGCTACAGTTTAGCCCCTGCTGGAGCCTGTACTACATTTCTTTCAGGGTTAATTTACTCTGTTTATCAGGGTGAAATAAAGAACATGGCACTGTGGGACTCTAGTCTATTAAATGTTATTGCATACTCCAAAATCAAACCGAATGGCATAATGGTTAGTGTTTGGAATGGGAATGTTATGGTCCCAATTATCCCTAGTTTGTTTAACACAAATCTTAAATATGTTTTTGACCAGTTGCCATTTAGATCTAGCTTTCTTGGGGGGACACCTCCAAAATTGGTATTCTGCTGCAGATAGAATATCTTCTGACAGCAATGAAAGACCATAAAATGTAGCTTACAGGCAACACTGCTGAGGTTATGTATCACCACAGATATATTGGCTCCCATACTTTTATGAATTAAAGTTCAATTAAACAGCACTAAATTATGTTGTCCTTCTTTACTAGTTCTGAAATTGCATCTCTCAATTCATTTTGAGGGTAGCTAAACTGTGTTTTATTCATGGATTCCATAACCCCAGGATCAAGACAAGGATTCTACTGCTGAATGCTAAAGAACAAGTACTGTAGATATGCTTGGTATTTGGCACAATAGCCAAACCATGTTTTTTCACTGACCATATCATTTTTGTCACCCTATAATGTGTCCGTACCTCACAGCTAGTTATTGTTATATAATAAGTGTCCATGAGATAAGCATGGTCAAGAAGGTTTTATTAAAATTTTAAAGGTTATCATAATGCTGTAAACTAAAAAAATAAAATATATAGTCATTAGTAGGTGGGTTTAGCACCCACAGCTGCTTGACGCACCAAAAAGGTTTAAACCATGAATGCACAAATGGAATTACAATATGTGTATTGATTGGAATTCTATTGTCTAGCCTGTAAATTACCTGGAAAATCCCAGGATGGCTAGCATTGGCTGGGTTATGCTGATTCCAGAGTTTAATGCAAGCATTAAAAATAGTTCATAGTCAATTGGCTTTTGTCTAAGGTGACATTTTCAGTTCAATACATCTATAATTAAAAATAAAAGCTGCATATCTTCCCATTCACAATTTTGCAAGTCACCACCAATAGCTGTTGACATTTTTAACAAGGCAAAAGATTTTTCTTTCAACCCAAGAAGAGATCAGGAGTAGAAGGGTTCCAAGCCTATATCCTTCAGGTGTTATTATTTACCACTGGCCCTGCGGAAGCTTGTTTCACCTAATAGGTGTTTTTCTCCATTTATGGGTCTGCAGAAGTTCAATTCTAATCCCAGTCCTGATCCAGCTGAGCTGCAGCACTGGCTTTTCAGAGATCAGCACACAGTCCCTCACAATCACATTTTCAGGAAATTCTGGATTCAGATTGATGAGGATGTGCTATTAAGACTGTTGTCCAAAAACTAATTTCTCTACATTCTTATTTGTGTATTTTGCAACCATGAATTTGCATCCTTATCAGTTGTGTTGCCAAACAATATCCCTTCCTAATGATGAACCGTTATGCCATTTGCTTTTGTTCCAGGAAAATCCCTGTTGGTGTTGGTACCCATTGACTAAAAGCTTGACTCTTGCCTGGAATCCCCAACATTAGGTGATATGAAATCTTCCGTAAGATCACTTTCAAAGAAGCTTGAGGTATTTTAAGCTTGTGGATATGTCCTTCTTTATGATGCCTAACTAGGGAAAATTGAGCTGGCTTTCTTGAGCTATAATACTGATGTTTTTTCATACAGCTATGTGCTTACTTCAAGGATTGATATGGTTCAGTATGTGAAAGCTCCACAGCAAGGAACACCACCTCCACCATCCATTCTCAATCATTGACTAAAAAGCCTTGTTCTGGTTTATTTCTTCAAATTTAGATCACTGAGGTCTAATTATTTTTTTTGCAATCTAAATGGCAGCTAATCCAAACAAAGAATTTTCAAGACATTTTAAAGACAATACAATGCACTTTTACTGTTTTTCATAATATTGGTGCATTACACAATGGAGCCTCTTTCAATAATCCTAAAGTTGCTGTTAGTCCAGTCTGGACTCTCTCCATATAAAACACTTTGTTTCACTTTAAATGTAGGTTCAAGGACATTTTCTTCCCCACACAGCAAGGCACTTCACACAGTCAGACACTTCACACACAGCAAGGCACTCCACACAGAGCAAGGCACTCCACACAGAGCAAGGCACTCCACACACAGCCAGGCACTCCACACACAGCAAGGCACTCCACACACAGCAAGGCACTCCACACACAGCAAGGCACTCCACACAGTCAGGCACTCCACACACAGCAAGGCACTCCACACAGTCAGGCACTCCACACACAGCAAGGCACTCCACACACAGCAAGGCACTCCACACACAGCAAGGCACTCCACACAGTCAGGCACTCTACACAGCAAGGCACTCCACATACAGGAAGGCACTCCACACACAGGAAGGCACTCCACACAACAGTTGTCCAGAAGAGTCTAACTGCTTTTCTTAAATACTCTGCACCTGGCTCTAATTTACAATAATAGCCAGGTGCAGGTGATAATTAACCATTAAATAAATTAACCAACAATATTTAAACACATTTACACACGTTTTTGGCAGGGAGGCTTTTAACCCCCTCCCTGTTCTGCTACTATAGAAACTCAGAAAAGCCATCTGTTTCAGTATTAATTGCTCATGAACTAATTCTGTAATTCTATCCAATGATTCGATAGTGTGCATTTCACAGAGATATATCGGTAATCACAGACCTTGTATATAACAGTTTTGTAACACGTGTGGATTCTACAATAAGAGTATAGGAGTATGTAGATTTAGAGCCTCCACTGCTGTGATCAATTGCATAGACACCCTTAGTTCGTGTACCCCTTGAGTCATGACAGATTTAGATTTTATGGTTAGGATATCTAAAATGATAAAGTACATTTTGCAGACAGTTTTTATTGTTGATTTGTTTACTGTGTAAGCCCAACTGAGCCATTTGCCTGCTGCCTGAACTCCAAATACCACCCATTACTCTCACATGCAGCTTTCAGCTAGGATGTAGATTTTGTTTTCTTTTCTGCTGCTCTCTCGAATACCACTGGGCCTGTTTCCATGAACCGAGGAAAAGGGGAAGAAAATCTAATTAAAATTCATATTTCAGCAGAATTCTCCATGAGGAGAATTACAAATTAAACAATTGTTGCTGTCTAGTGCAATGGTAAGTATCGAAGGAATACTTGCAAATACCCTGTGCATTTGCATAATATTTATTTTAAACATTTATAATTGGAAATCTATAACAAGTTCACTTCAGGGGGAATAAATTACCTGTGCATAAAGGTGGTGGTAATTTTTATGCTTTGAATTAAACAAATTTGACATTGCCCCATAAGTAAAATATGCAGCTGAATTTAATATAGATTCCAAAAAATATTTTAATTGAAGTACACATACAATGGGATATGAAAAATAATGCAAATGTAAATATTATGCAGATGTAGAGGGTGTCAAGTATTTGTTAACTTTCAGGGAAGGGTAGGGAAAGTAGATATTTAGGTAACATACTGTATATTTTACAATGGATTTTAGCTTTGTGCAATATCACTCACAGTTTTTGTTCCTGTACAATATAATTCCATTCGACCATGGTCTACCAAACGTTATCCTTTCTACTTGGACTATATTAAGAAAACTGTCCAATAGATTATGCAAAACAATGAATTGTTATTCTCCTACTGTAAGCTGTATGCTAATTAACGTGATGAAGTGCTTGTATAAAATTCAGCAAAATATCCGCCTGGGAACAACAAAATCTGCCTGGGAACAACAAAATGACCTTCCTGAACTTCTCAGGTTTTAATGTGTACGATACAATGCACAGCTCATTTTACAGCAGTGTTGATGTCAGATCAAGAGAATTCATTGGAAAAATCATTGCTTTTGTTTTCAAACAATAATTATTTAAAACTTGTACAAAAGAGGCTTTTGAGCAATGCCGTGGAGTGAGCAGCATTACTGAAAACATCCTTCGGAAAGCTGCAGCTTTGTTGAATGATTTGTTATTTCTGTGTCTCCACATCAGAAGCTGAGGGACAGCTCATTATTCACATGGAAGTAGTACATTAGGCTTAATGGTGCAGTTGCAATTTTTTAAAGGAAAGAATGGTGTTTAAATCCACTGAAGTTTCCCAATACAGGATGTTCTTGTCTGACAGATGAACTGATGTATGAACCCTGAAAACAAAAGCAGCTTGGGGAATAAAGAAAAAGGGAATATGAAGCGTTTGCATATTTTTTTTCTTTCTCTTACCTCATTTACTAAATTCTTAGCTAAAGAATTTAGTGAGACAGATCAAAGTAACATAAGGACTCTTTTGACAACTTCAGTAATCTACATTAACTCCCTATGATTCAAACTCAAAACCATGAATAAAGAGCAACTCTTCCTTTTTCAAAACTGATTTATGGATTATAGTTATGGATTACATTTGTAGTGTGTTTTGTCACATTTGCTCTATTTCTGGTTATTGCAACAAGGGACCTTTTGTAAACTTGCTCTATCACATAATTGGGTTGGAGTTCTTCATACTAAATGGAGCAGCGGTATAAAAAGACACTGCTCCCACAGGACTGCTAGAAAATTATCTGCAAATGATAAGATCATCCAGAAATTGGAATGTTATCACTCTACATGCTGAAAAGAAAAAAAAAGAAAGAAAAAACTTTAGGTTTCTCAAGTAGGTTTTAAATTAAGTTTAGTGGGTCAATAGGTTTTATCATCCCAAAGTGCAATTTCTGTTATCAGGAATATGTATGTTTTAAAATAAAAATAAAAATACAAAATTGAAATGATTTTAATTACCTTTTCAGGGTACACAGGAAAAGTTGTTGCAAGGTATAAGGAATTATTAAGAATGGATCATTCGGTTACTGTGTAAATTAAAAGTATGATACTAAAATGACCACTGTGTATTTTATTTAATGTCAAACTATTGGAGTGTTTAAAATCTTAAAAGGAGTTGACAAAGTTAACCTAGCCAATATTATTTTATTTATTTTTTTCACAGGGAAAGGGGTCAAGCCAACATGATTTGAGTAACCAGTGTTTTTCTGGTGTTTATTGGATATAGGCATACTATACAAACCTAGACCACAGGACATAGCTGGAAATTAGGTAGAGAAAGACTTTGGACAGAGGGTAGGAGACACTTTTTTACACAGAGAATAGTCAGTGTATGCAGGTTACTAAGCCATGTTGTTGAGGCTGAATCATTAGGATCATTTAATATATATATATATGTATATACTGATGCACAATGAAAACACAACAGTCTAAGTTTTACATCAATAGCTCATTGATAGGTTTGTTGATTGTTTGAGTAGTATTGTGGGAGTCTGGAACCAACTTCCCAGTAATGTTGCTGAAGCTGACACCCTGTGATCCTTCAAGAAGCTACTTGATGAGATTCTGGGATCAATAAGCTACTAACAACCAAACGAGCAAGATGGGCGAATGGCCCTTCCCATGCTAACAACGTGACCCGTTCCCCTTACAGTACATGTAACATATATAAAAGACAGACAAGACAAACTGAATAGACAACAAGTTCTGCAACAAAGCAATTGTCCAGGTCATTACAATATCTTTTTAAATTTGAAAGTAAAAATATATGAAAGCATGACGACCTTTATGTACACAAATCTTCACTAATATACAATTGAACAAGAACTGTTGAATATTTATTTTCATATTAAATGGAAGGTTTATATGATAGTGAAAAATAAATACATAAATAAATATCAAGATAAATAAAGAAATACATGTATATGCATTCATTTATGTATTAATTTATTTCAATATTTATATTAATGTATTTATTTATTTATGTTTTACTTTTACCAAATATATAGGCTATCCTTCGCATAGCTAATTCTCAGAAATTAATGTTCCTTTCTGTCCAGTGGGGACCACAAAAGCGCTACACTCAACCAGTATCAAGAGAGGAAACCGTACTTCCTTATGCCAATAGGAACCACAATGAGCGTTACACTGAAAAGAAACCAATAATGTTCAGAGCTCAAGATCAGAATCAGAATGAGGATGATGTCACAAACCCACCACATGTGCCCTGGACCCCCTCCCCACCCACCTCTTTCAAGCTGCTGCTCCTGCTCTACTTCCCTTCATCTCCTCCCTTCTCAACACCTCTCTCCTTTCTGGTCTCTTTCCCTCTGCCTTCAAAAAGCCTCTATCACTCCCCTCCTCAAAAACCTACCCTCGACCCCACCTCCCTCCAGAGCTACCGTCCTGTCTCCCTCCTACCCTTCCTCTCCAAAACCCTCGAGCGGACTGTACACCGCCAGCTCTCTGCTTTCCTGTCCAACCACTCTCTGCTCGACCCTCTCCAATCTGGCTTCCGCTCTGCTCACTCCACTGAAACCGCCCTCCTGTCTGTCACCAACTCACTAAAGTCTGCCCGAGCTGCCTCTCTCTCCTCTGTCCTAATTCTCCTCGACCTCTCTGCTGCCTTTGACACTGTCGATCACTCTATTCTACTATCTTCTCTCGCTGACCTGGGAATCTCTGGCACTGCTCTGGCCTGGTTCTCCTCCTACCTCTCCAACCGCACTTACCAGGTAACCTGGCGTGGAGCAACCTCCACACCTGCCCTCTCTCAACAGGAGTCCCCAAGGGTCAGTCTTGGGTCCTCTCCTGTTCTCTCTCTACACCCGCTCCCTGGGCCCCTCATCGCATCCTATGGTTTCTCATATCATTTCTATGCTGATGATGCTCAGATTTTCCTCTCCTTCCCCCCTCTGACTCCACCATCCCTCCCGTATCTCTACCTGTCTGTCTGCTATCTCCTCCTGGATGCACTAGCATCACCTCAAACTTAACCTCTCTAAATCTGACCTCCTCCCCTCTGATCTTTCTATCTCTGTTCCTCTGGAATCTACCACACTCTCTCCTCTTCCTCCGCTAAGAACCTTGGAGTCACCCTGGACACCCTGGACTGGCTCCCGATCACCGCTCACATCCAGTTCAAGACTCTTGTAGTAGCCTACAGATGCCTTGACCAGACTGCACCCAGCTACCTCCAGACCCTCATCTCTCCCTACACCCCACTCGACCTCTCCGCTTCGCCTGCACTAGAAGACTGGCTTTACCTCCTCTACGCTCCCCTGCCTCCAGAGCCCGCTCCTTTTCCACCCTTGCCCGCAGAGGTGGAATGACCTTCCTACAGATGTCAGGACTGCCCAGTCCCTGACCACATTCCGCGCCTCCTCAAGACTCACCTCTTCAGAAAGCACCTGTAGAACTCCTCTGTTCTTCCCCTGGGACACTTATCACCCTTACTTAAATGCGCTTTACTTGCTCTTATCTGCCCCTATTTTACTGCATTTAACCCTGTACTTGAGTACTGTAATCTGCCAAGTGTTTAATCTGTAGTATTTTGTATTTAATCATATCCTGATGTAACTATCGCTGACACTTATCCGCTGTATTATTGAATTGTATTTTGTCACACTTGTACTTGCTTGAACCAAAGTCATTGTATTTATCTTGCTCTTAATTGTATTTTTACTTGTACTATGATACTTGAAATGTATTTGCTTACGATTGTAAGTCGCCCTGGATAAGGGTGTCTGCTAAGAAATAAATAAATAAATAAATAAATTATGATGATGATGATGAAGATGAATGATAGCTCGAAAAATCTATGATGTCCTGAGAATTCTCAGCTGGCTGACTTCATCTTTCAAAATACGGCTTATCTGGACTAATCGTGTAGCACTGACAATAACACAACATGCTTGCAAACTGAAGGTTATAGGTTCAAATCCCACATATACCAGACCTTTTTTATTATTTATATAAAGATTTTTTGCAGGCAAATGTTCCATTTTAAAATAGAAATACATAATTTAATATAAATAATATAGACGTCACAATAAGTATGTTCCCTAGTATATTTTCATGTTGACAAAACAAATTAATTGTCTTTGAAATCAGATGTCCTGTAATATACATATGCATGGGTAAATGTGCCTGGGGTCTGCAAAAAATAAGTTGGGAGAAGAAGAAGAAGAAGGTGGTGATTTAATTCTCTTACTGTATGACAGGTATTTTTTTTATTAATTTCACCTAAGTGTTGGGAACTACACATAAGAGCGTTGGGAGCTACAAATTAAAAGTGAAATGATGCTTTTGGCTAATTTACATTTGCTGCGCCAATACCCTGAAAACACGTAAACTATCCTTGCTGTATAGAGAGTCTGGAAGTTCTCATGCTTCGCTGATAACTTGGCACGAGGAACCACCGTTCCTCTCAATTATGCACAACAGTGTTTTTATTTATTGGATCTTCTGTTAAAAAAAAAAACTAATGTTTGTTCTTTATTTTGAAAAATAAAACGTCAATGCATCGATTATCATTGATAAATGCCTATACGATAATTCAATACGAAATTAGGGTACCGATTCCACCACTAATTAAAACCGATTTTAAATTAAACTTTTTGAAACAAATCTTCTGTGGATATGTAATAAGACATAACTACAATAGTTGATAGTCTGTTGTTCACTTGAACTTATAGAGTAAAAGTGTATTTAACCAGCATTTCACCCTATACTCTCTAACGCAGCTCATTAGCACAGCCATTTTCACAAAAGTGCACATTGTTTACATAGCAGAAAGAACTTGGGTTTATTCACAAGTGTTTCCATTAATTTAACTAACATCATGCTCCATTACCTAATACATTTGCTGATGGGTGCATAGAAATACCCTTCATGTTTGATGAACACTCAACACTATGCAAGCACATTTACTAAATTGAATTATTTCTGTATTGTAATGACTTCCAATCAGTATAGTTGTACTGTGTATATTTTGAGAAGATACTGTATAGCATAGATGTAATTTACACAGGGGACATGTCCCCTCACTTTTTCAATGATTGGGAAATGCCCCCTCACAATGCAGGAGTACTAAAACTTTTATTTCACGATAATTTATTGGTATAATCACTAGTCAGTATAGAAGTTAATGGGAAGAAAAATGGGATCGGATCCAAGATCACTGGAGCTGGATCATGTTTTACTATGAGGATCTGGATCAGGCTCCACTGATCCATGTTGTTGATCCGTTCCTGGAGCTGCACACACCTTAACTAGGAAACTGACCAATGAGAAGTGAACATACGTGGTGCGTAGTTTAAAGACAGATGGACAAGATAGAGGAGGATGCGCTATGTTGCTGTATTCAAAACACAGGAAAATGGTTTAAGTTTGTAATTCACCATAGCTTGTGTTATTTATTAATATTATCACACTGAGGTTTCTGTCTACTTACACTTTAATTTTTCCTTTTAAATTGAAACAGTAAAGTTAAAACAATGACCTTTGTGCCTTGTGCAAATAAATATAGACATCAATATAAAAACTAAATACATTACCAAGAATTTTTACACAGTTATTATACCAAATTAATCACGATATATTACTGATTCTAAATTATTTTATGTGTTTAAATACATTGCATCTCTATTTATCAATGTTCCAAAAACTCACTCTTGGTCACATTTTACTAAACATTTTTAAACTAATACATAAACAATTACCATAACGAACATTATCGTATTTATCATAGTAAAGCAGAGTTCTTAGGAACACACTTCAAGTTTGAGACTCATTGTCTGTGATGTTATTTTGTGTGGTTTGAGGTTCAAGCTACATCTGCATATTTTCAGTGGATGGAAGCTGAAAATACTTTTTAAAAACACCCTTTTCTTATACCAGTACAGTACTAGCATCATTTTAATATCAAAACTGTATTTTTCTTAAGTATTGCAATTGTGTGGTAACCTCAACGTTTCTAGAAATATATTTCAAGGCTAATTCTCATCCCTCTCATTCAATCTGCATTATGCCACTCGCTCTAGCGCTCAGCACTGCCTTAGGGGCTGTACTAAAGGGATCTAGGCTCCGATCTGAGTGAAGCTTCAGTGCTCTTCAAAGACTGAAGTCATGGCTTCGTAATTCCATGACTCAGAAGCGATAATACAGCTATTTGCCACACTCATCACTCATAACATTGTGCCAACAATTTATTGTTTTGAATGATTGCTGCAGCAATGTTTTTGGATCTTTTAATAGAAATACAAGGGATGCAATGTTTTGTTATACTTGTTTGTAACATATTTTATTATTTCAGATGGAATAATCTTCATGCATGGCCCAGCTATGCCCCCCACCCCACACTTTTGAAACCAAAGTTACGCCACTGCTGTATAGGAAACATTCCCAGAATATTTTGCAGAGGTGGATTAGAATTTGACAACAAAAGTAGTTTTGGAGGTAACTGAGGTATCAATTAAATAAATTAATAACAATTGTGGTTCTGGTTTCATCTGTATTTATTTTACATTTGTATTGTCTCAGAGCCTGATTAATGGCTAATGAAACTTTCCCATGCCTTTATATTATACCCCACACCCCACACACGCATAAGACCACAAGCTATTGACAAATATTTACTTACATGCTGCCACTGGTCGAGAATTAGAGGCCTGTACCTCAGGAAATACTTGAGGGGAAATTTTCAGCGTCCGCCATGTTGAGGGATTGTTCCATGTAACTTCCAGTCTCCGAACATTGTTAGGAACTGGGTTGGCTACAAGCTTTTCTGGAGGGTCTGGTTTCACTGATAAATAAGATAAAATGAAGAGTTTAGACCATTTATGTACTTGTCAGGAAGACTGAAGATCAACAGGCAGTATCTAGTCCCTCTTTTCATCCACCAAACCTGGGTGCTACCAAGCTACTGAACCCTGGGCGTAGCACACACTGTACTGAATGGCTGAGACTTTCAGTTAGTGTATATCATGCAATTTAAATGCTACATAGAGCATAAATAGACTGGGCTTATTTTAGCTTATTTTACTTGAAAACAGCCAAATTCTAAAGTAGTAGCCAAGTTATGATTTCAAGAGCCACGTTCTCACAATTCACAATGCACTCTCCCCCATCAGATATAATCTTTATACGGGCAAGAATCCCACTGCAAACATTGTACTGCAGCACGTGTAAAGTTTAGTTTTAATGACATACATCATTCCAAACAGAGCATATATTATAGGTATATTTGCTAGATGCAATAAACAAAAGCTACCACTGCATAAAGTACCTGCTTGCATGACTGTTGGACATTCTTATATGTGGTGTTCCAATGAATGAAGCTGAATCCTTTTCCCACCCACCCTTGTTTTTCTTTTAAGCTTTTTTACTTCCTATTAACTCCATACCGCTACGTTTTCTTTGGTCTGATTGCATGTTTTGGAAGAAATTAATTTAATTGGCACAGATTAAATGTAAAGCTACAAGAAATACATGTAGCCTATGTATTCATGCCCTTTCATTTAGTATTTAAATAACAACAGTTTTATTTTTCTTATTTTCACAGTTTTGTGATTTTTGCAACCAGTACCATGTACAAATGTAATACTTACAGGGGTGTATGTGAAAAATATACAGTCAACCTCGGTTAACTCGACACCCCATGGGGATGCCATTTAGTGTTGAATTAATCAAGGTGTCGAGTTAACCACGGGCTTAATGAGCCACGGCATTAACATGCATATAAGTAACAGAACTCCCACGTTTACAGTATTTACAAGTTTATTTTTTCTACTTAAATGTCATTATGAAAACGGTTGAAAGAACTGCAGTGAATGAATCAATTACAGTATACAGTACTGTACAAACTTGGCACAACTCATGTAGTTTGATTGAAATAAGAGTTAATAAAATAACTGCAGCATTATTTTTCGCAGTGTGTGTGTGTGGGGGCGGGGTTGGGGGTGACTACTTATATATTTGTCTCCCCTACTTTAGCCTAAAAATAAAAAATCTACACCACACTTCTCTACATCTACACTTCTGCTTACCTTGGCGAAACGTTGTCAGTTTTAAAGAAAAACTTAAAAAGCATCACATGTCTAACGATGGATATAGACATTTCTTTGCTAATCTACTTGCAAATAAATAAATAAATAAATAAAGATATTTATGGAAGTGACAGAAGAAAGAAATACTGCTATCCCAATAAAAATGTAGACCGATGTAATATAATTCATATTTGTAAACAATTTAAAATAAATAAGCCTGCACAAATGAATGTATTATTTACAACTAGAAGCATTCTGCATATAAATATTGATGGTTAATATTAATAAATAAGACAGTAGTTTAAATTCAGGATATTAATAGATTTAAAACGTTGATTGCAGCCGACTACCTCTGGTGAATCAGTTACAGATCATATCCACATGTAGTCATGTTTAATATAGATGAAAGTTTGTTTTGGTAACTACATCTTAAACCCCCTTTAGTGTTTACAACAAGCACACTATTAACCATTGCCTTTTTAAACACAATATCATTTGTTTGATATTTTTATTCACATATTTTGGTCATAAACCAACTTGGTACATTAGGCTGAAAAACACTGTAAACACTAAACGGTGTTCAAACATGTTACGTTGTAAAGAGGTTATAGTTTTGAAATGACAATGTTATATTACTGACAGTAATAACCATTGTCCCCCTCCTTATGATTGAAATCGATGCCATTGCTTACATGTAGTTTTCCTGAGCTGAGTTAAAAGGATACTGGTATGTAAATATGTTTTATGCAACACTTGATCACTAAACTAATGATGTACCTTTACTTGAATGCAAATGCAAGTGGGGATAGTTAATGATTCGTTGCAAGAGACAGCTTCTGCTGTTAAAACACTCTGTCTCTCTAAATTGCCTGCTGTAAGCCCGATTTAGAATGTAGCATGTACCTGTCTTTACTCACCAACTCACATACATACATTATTCGTTACTATCATTTTGGGTATTAGGTTTGTTTCCTAAAGTTCAGTTCTCATACTGTATTGGTCATTCTCAGCTCCGACCCAGAAATGCTCAAATGACAGGATCTGTCTCTTCATTTTTACTGCAGATTTGATATCACTCAACCAATGATGCTCTGCTGTTTGACTGACGAGCCCATTTGAGTGAGTGGTAGTTGGTGAGTCAACAGTAAAATAATCCAAGTATTTTTAAAGAATACTCACATTATAGACATGAGGCAAAGTAAACAGGTCCTGAATATACTTCTGAACTCATGTCTCTAGATAAAATAGTCCATGGAGAACCCTTTGTGATTGATAACAACCACCAACTGTTCTTTACAAAGCTATTTTTAAGGTGCCTTCAAAAAAACAATTACAGGTATATGCTTTCCAAATTAAACCTTCAACTAATTTTTAAGTGTTTCACATAATCATAACCATTACTTCTCTACGTCTCAGAGATACCAGAACATCCCTACTTCGTCAAAAACAGCAGATAAAATAGTAGTATGACGTTTTTATGGTATCTATTATTCTTATACAAGAGATGTTGTCTCAAAATGGTTTCTATTATAATAAGATATACCCTAAAAACTATGATTGAATCTATTATATATCACAAAACAAAGCTTGTGCTCGTGAAATACTAGTAAACATAAAAAGTGCAGTTGTAACTTGCTATGCAGCATGTTCCATGCACGGGATGCCGTCTACACATAGTATAAGATTAAACTTTAACAAACATTGATTGGTTGATTTCTCATATGTGATTTCTATAATTATAGGAGCAACACCTTTTTATCATATCAATAACTTCCATTGAACATGGTAGACCATAGAACATGGTAGAACATACAATAGTTCATAAGATGCTTCAAGAATGCCTGTGGAACCCTCACAATAATATATGAAATAATTACCAAATGGTTAACATAGGTGCCCTATTTGAATATCTAGGACTATTCCCCAACTGGTGTTGACTACATATACAGTATATAAGGTAGGTCTAAAATGTGTGCTCTGGGGAAAGCAGCCACATGTTGGCATTGCAGAAAAAATCTATTTGTTTAAAAATAAATTTCTATGGAAACCAAAGGTTGCCATTCAGAATGGAGAGTGGTACTGTCGGCAACATAAGAACGCAATAACTCAGCACGCAATTCTGCTGATCTCCTATGAGATGCATGGGAACAGAGATTTCTATTCTGTTGTG
The DNA here is from genome assembly GCA_030684275.1 of Acipenser oxyrinchus oxyrinchus. Lineage (NCBI taxonomy): Eukaryota > Metazoa > Chordata > Actinopteri > Acipenseriformes > Acipenseridae > Acipenser > Acipenser oxyrinchus. The sequence goes on from JAGXEW010000231.1 coordinate 214,275, forward strand.
TAACATCAGGAGTTTGTTCTGTTTGCGCTGAGGTTTAGCTTATAAGTATTGCACACTTTAGACAAAGAGAGCTATAGAGTGGCTGTCAAATGTACATCCCCCACCCAGCGTCACTCACAGTCTGAAAATGACTACCACTAGTAAGAATTTGCTTTTATGTGTTAAAATCTGGTGTGGCCAAATTGAACTGTTTGTTGTTGTTAATCCTTAAAGGAATTACAATGACAAAAACAACAACAACAAAACATAACATAAAGTGTAAGTTGTTCATGTCTGTGACTAAGGAATTTCCATATGCAAATTTGAATGGTGTTTTTGTAGCTATTAAATGCTGAACCATCACAATTAAATTTCGGTTTGGTAAAAACAATCTCGATTGTCTCTATTTCTAAAATGTTTAATGTCCCTTGAAATGCCTCATTTCAACCCTTTTGTTGTGCTTGGAGTACACTTCCTTTTAGGTCATACTGCAATAATCCTGCCCTTATTTCCATTTTTATTGCTGTTCTGTTTACGTATGCAGTATGAAGTCATGCATGTAAACACTTCATTTAGTTGCCTTGAACCAGGGCTTTTGCTTATGGGTTTCATGTATGTCTGGAATAAAATCTCATGAATTTGTTAGGGAGAAAGACAATATTGTAATCTGTGATAAGCAAGTGGTTGCAGTGGTTCCCAGAGGGCATGATGTCATACAACAAAACACAGATGTTTTGCAACCCAAGCAACATCCTTCGGGCTAAATATATTAGTCTTTTCTTTTTTTATTTTACAATGAACAATTCCAAAATACCAGTAGAAAGTAAGGGCTGTAGTTTGTTAACCTCTTCTATTTTGATTCCAAATGCCTTCTGGTTTAGAAAACAATGTTACACACTGGGATGTGGGCAATTAAATTAATCTAAAGAACACACACACACACTGTTGCCTCTTAATTTTTTTTAAAATTAACCTACTTGTTTATCATTTGCCTTTCAAATCATTAAATGGAACTTTGTTTTAAAGCAGCTTGAAGGGGAACCAATAGACAGGACTGGGAGTCTCCAATTGGTCTAAACAGTGGCAAATCTAAAACTGCCACTGTTCAGATTACTTATTTTAGATCTCTAAAACATTAAAACTATCAACCCCAAGATCTGTAAAAGCAATAAACAGAAACGTACATACCTATGGAAAACTCATCAAATGATATGTATGTAGAGGAGTTCCCCAGCGCATTGATCGCTATGACATTCACTTTGTACTTGTTGGTGGAGAATAGCTCAGGGTATTTCACATAGCACCGGTTCTTATGGACTGGGTCTTTCTGGACTTCAAGTTTCTTGTTTCCATGCCTGAGAAGAGCAAAAGATAATTACAGCCCCCAAAAATTCAGCTATGGCAATTCATTAGCAATATACATTTAATGATATATGGAAAAATATGGGAAAAAATATAGGTATATATATAAATTATCAGAAGCTCTGATTTTCATTTTTCATTTATTTCTTATTTTCTTCAAATTAAAAATTGGGTAAAACTGTGTTTGAGATTTCACTTCATTTTTCACTGAAAAGGGATACCAAACATATATTTTTCAACAGACAGTAATTGTGATTGTTTTGATATAAATAAACTAAGGAATTAAGTGGAACTGATGAACGCAGACATTGTCACTGAATATCTGACCAGCCTGTGAACTTTTTAAACAGAAGTTTTTGTGACCGTCTTATTCCCTGTTAAAATAAAGTGTCCTGGTGGTATAAATACTTTGTATTTTCGTTTTGTTTGGCAACACTGGTAAACACTTTTCCATACGCATGCATAAGATTTCTATTCTTAACTGCAGGACCAAATAAAATAAAATAAAATAAAAAAATAAATAAACAAAAAGCACTGTAGGAGGACGTTTGAATAATACTGAAATTCTAGTAATAATAATAATAATAATAATAATAATAATAATAATAATAATAATAATAATTCTCAATTCTAAACCCCGCTTAAAGTAGGGAATCGATCAGGGGTGAGTTTACGTTTATGAATCAGTGAAAGTTTCACACCGCATTGCACACTGTACACAAAATGGATGGTTTTGTGGTGTGCAAAAAAAAAAAAGACTTCCTTTCGAACACAGGTCTCGCAGGGTTTTTGCAATACCAAGCAAGCCCAAATTTCCCACCAACTGCATCAGCAGCACTAGTATACTGTATATTGTAACGCTCCATGAAAATAAACAGCTTTACACAGGCAGTATTCGTCCAAATGGTAACTGTGAACAAAGGTAAAATAAATAAAAAGAAAAGGACCACTGTCAGTCGCGGAACACGGCAAAGAAATAATAATAATAAAATTACTGTGTATTCTCAATCTCTCACTTGCTCTCCGCTTCACAGCACTGTTTCAAAATGATTATGCCAGAGAATACGTTCTTGTGTGAGTATATATTTATATTAAACATGTTCCTTTATATAAAGCTACAGATTTTTTTTTTTTTTTTTTAAATAGGAAGTGTTAATCACGGGTATGTCAAAATGTATAATAGAGCAAGTGTAGGAATAAAATGCCAAGGCTGTCGTTAGTTTAGACTTGACTGTAGAAAGCGTTCAATAACTCCTAGTTATCGACAGCATTTTGCTGTCGTTCACTCTTATGAATAGCAGGTTGATGCTCAGGAACGATGAAAACATTATGCTAATGAGGTAATCGTTAACCTTTCTCTCAATTTGTTAAAAACATGCCTTCATAGACGAAAATCGCGGGGCTTAACTACGCATCTGAATTATCTCTTATGAGTAGCAACTGCCGTTAAATAGGCAGCTGTGGACGAAATCCAATCATGTACTCCTGTTTTCTCATTTCGACAGGCGTTAACCCTTTATGAATAGACCCCAGAAAGCTGAAATTTAGCGCTCTTCACAACACTTTTATTTAAAAATAGACAAAGCACAGGAACAGGTTCATTCTCCATTTGATTTAAGAAAAAGATATAGAAGGAAAAACATAAACAATCATGACTATGTCACAACTATTGTGGACATGTGCAAACCTTTTAAGCTAAGTGCACAACCCAGTCTTAAATGTACACTTACTTTACAGAGACTTCAAACTCAGTGGGGATGTACGATGGGTGAGGCAGATGCCAGGTGCAGTAGAAACCCTTTGGGTATGTGTTTGATCGACATGTCACAACAGGTTCCTTTGGAGGCTCTAGGAAAATCAGAAAAAAATAAAGTAAAAATTGAAGTACTGTGTAACCTTGGGAAACGAAGGGCCAAGACTATCTCTCCCAAAAAAGTTACAGTCATTTAATTAATTGTCCATCTTATCAGTTTCTCATGTAACATTTGTTTTTCAACCAAATAACCCACTCAAGTCCACCTACAAGATAAGTCTCTTATTTTCAATGACACATACATTGCACTGCTAAATTTGAAACTGATGACTCAGACCTGTTGCCATGGAGATGGATGCCATTACCTTATATTTGATTAGATTTTTCTATCACTTTGTCAAGTGCTGTTTCCAACAGGTTGACATGGTGCCTTTCATCAAATCGTGTGACTGAAGTCTGCAATTGACTTACTTTTTGTAAGTTAATATAACAAAATGAGAATAAAACAAATCAGAGGGTGTTCAATAGACCCTACATCACACTTTTGAGGTGATTTGGTTAATTATCAAGTGTTCATCTTTGAAAGAATAGGAGTTAATTAAAGAGTAAACTGATTTGAGAATAGGCACAAGCAGGGTTCTCCAGGGCTTTTAAAGAAAATAAATTAGTTGAAGCATGGGGTCTACCCTTATCTGTTTACATTGGGGGTCTTGCTTGTTTTAAAGTTGACTGGAGAAGAACAAGATACATTGCTCACAAAGGGAATCAATGGCTGAGCTTGGATTCATGTGCTCTAAACTCCATGACAAAAATCATACTGTCTTCTCCAGCTGATATCAACAGATTCCTCAGAGCTAGTGACTGTCATACTAGAGGTTTATATGAGTGAACATGATAACAGCAATGCAAGCATGCATTGTGGTACTGCACACTGTACATTTAATACATTATAGCAGATACATCTCTAATTATTATTCAGAAAAAAAAAAGTGTGTTCATAAATTAAAGCTACTGTATAAGCCTGATATAGTAGTAATGTCGGCCAAACATACCCTTTCTTATTTATCCACATTAATGTAGAGGCAGCAGGCTTAGGTTTGGTTCCAAATTGACTCATTGGTAATTCTACAAAAAAGCTGTTTATTTTATTCAGCTAATATTACCCACATCTCACCCACCACCATGTCCTGTTGAAAAGCTCTGACCACTTCAAAACTACAGTGATATTACTAATACCGCAATTTTTTTTTTTTATCAGAGGGTTGTATCTTGAGTAAGGGACCAAGAATATCAAAAAACATTCAGAATGCAAATGGTGCTGAAGGGATTATGTTTTTACTTAATTTGTTTTAATATTGTGTGCCTGAACAATATACTTGCCTAGACTTTACAGTCTAGTGAATGCTGTCTATCCACTGTCAGTGGACAGAGAAAGGAAGAGAGATAAAGCAAGGGATTAATGTCTGGAAAAGCCTAATACCCAGAAAGGCACAGCTTCTCAGTGTATGAAGTGCATGACCTGGCATTCCAGGACTGAGCCTATTGGCCCCGCTCAGCCTTGCACACATCAGGAGGTTAATACTGCAATAGAACCTCCTCCCAGGGAAGCCTTTCTTGAGGGAAGCAGAGGGCAGATGAACATGAGTCGAAATGGGTTTCTACTACAGTATAAACTTTGCTCAAAATATCACAGGATAACTGTTTGTTTCACCATTTTAAAAAAAATTAGCACCGCAGCATAGCAACAATCTCTGTTGTACTACCATAGAGATTTTCACAGCAAGTAGTATGATACACATTATTTTTATTTATTTTTTAATTTTTTTTCCTGCTTTTTTCTATGTGTGTAAGTGCACAATTTTATGTTATTTTTTAATTTAACTGGGATTTATCTTTTGATATAAAATACCCAAACTGTACATTTACAGGATGGCATTGACTTTATACATGACTTTATACAAAGAAAAGTTAAATTCCAAGCCAGTTTTAGTCTATCTAAAAATGCATTGAAATGAGGGATGGACCAATTCAACTGTAACTGTTTAAAACTAACATGCATTGGCCTTTGTAAAAATACATTTGGCTGAATTGCTTAGTACATTGTGTACAATGCTGATTAACCTTTAGAGTGTGTTGGAAGCATATTTTACGTAAGAAATAACCCACCCTGGAGCGAGTTATTTCGCTTATTTTTTTAAAATAATTACACAAACTAGCTTTTTTAAGGAAAAAATAAGTATAATATATTATGTATCCTTCCACTGAGAAAAAATAGTCCCTGAAGACTTTGATTGTAACATACTGTATATTTAGTAGTTTTTATTTGCCATAAACATTACATTCAATATTGCCATTTATAGTAAATTTTTCAAGATTAAATAAAATGGCATTTGTGAATTGAAAGCAGACTGATTTCCTCCATCTGAGGGAGGATTCCTGGAACAGCCAAACACTACACTGCAGTGGCACTCGAGGGAGTTTTTTTTTTTTTGAGGAAATGATCCTACTCGGGTTTTGCGGTCTTCAAGAGAAGCTGACCAATCATTTCTGAGGCTTTTTTCACACCGATGGCCGGTAACCGGCATAATTTCCCTAGATTGTAAACCAGCATTAGATGAGATTTCATATCATATCATATACCACCCCGATTTACGATATTTAACATAATATCTTTGTTTATCATCATTAAGTCCAACGATAATGTTAAACAATCCAAAGACAGATCTTTTTGGGATGTATTAGTGCTTTTTTGGCTACAAGATACAGTAGAACAGGATCCTACAGTCCTTTTCCATTGTGAAAGAAGTCAATTTTATGTATAAGCGTCTCTCTCCCTTATAAAAAAAAACAGTATACTCAAAGTATGCTTGGGTCAAAATAGTGCAGCCTAATATATTACTAGTATACTAATAGTATACTAAAACCATAATATTTTGGCCAAAGTATACTTGCAATATACTACTTTTTTTTTTATAAGAACTGTCCCCGAACACCTCACAGGCCTACCCTTTTGAGTTTGCATTTCATGATAACAAAAGTCATTTATAAGACTATTGAAAGAAAGATAACAATCCTAAACTGCAGCAAATTTAAAAATACTTAAAAATAACTGTAATTAAATGATAGGAAACCAGATACGGTCAAGCAGGCAGGCAGGAATCACACAACATCTACATGAAACTGATGATAATCTACTTCCTTGGAAGGGTTTTATTTTAGTCTATTTGCTAGAAAGGGGGCAGGGACAACATGTGCCTCTATAAGCTGTACATAGTTAAATATACAAGTGTGGGAGGATGTGGGGAATTCACTAAACACACGTGAGACAGATATTGGAAGTTATTTAGATGTTTTACCCCAGTGGGTGACACCCTGACTGCACCTGGGAGGTTTACAAACAATGGTATTCCTCCCTGGTGTGGAGACCAATAATAATAATGCAAATAGTAATCCAAAGGAAAACAAAACATGAGAAAAACTACAAACAAACATTCTGCTATCAGCAGCGCTCGCAGCCTCTGCTATCCTTCTTGCCCTTTGTCTTTAAAACGTGCCCCACAGCTTACAACAAACCGCCATGTTTTGTTTCTTGGTCTCTTGGGTTCTTTGCTTTCAGCTCTCCGAACCAGCCTCCTGCCGGCTTTTCTCCTACACGGGCAAGCCGAGGTAATCACAGCACGTTATTTTTATTGGCCAATCGTTCCCCAAGACCCGTCTCCGACCCCTCAGGAACACGCATGCGTCAGATAGCCAGCACATACCTTGCCCTGCTACAATAAGGAAAGTACATAAAAAGTACAATTGAATGGTATGGATTCCCCTTACAATTATTCCAGATTCTCTCTAGAAATTTGTAAATTGCTCCAATGGTTTAAAAAACAGCTTATAACTAGGTCCTTGAGAAATTCATGGCAGAAGTTGCAGACTGATTCAGGCGTAATTCTGTCCTAAACCTCAAAATTAGGGGTGTGCAGAGAACCCATTGCCCGTATTTATAATCTTACTTGTACTCAGAAACCAATAATCGTATGAATACTCATACTCAGATTTTACCACCAGAAATGGGTGTCATTTCTAGTCCTGATTACTTCTACTCAGTGTCCAATTAAACTGATCTGCAGAATGATTGAGTAATTAACACATCAACTACTGGCTAATTATAAAACATTGCCTAATAATGATGGATAATACTGCCCATTATACTGTACCACTGACACATTTTTAAATCCTAATCTTAGCTTTTAATGTTTATTTTTATTTTTCAATATAACTATCCCTTCCTCTTTCAATAAACTAAAGTCCAATAAAATGTTTATAAAGTTTAACTTAAAAGTACATCATTTTACAACATCATTTTACAACACTTAGAAAGGGACTCATTGACCCAATACAGTGGTTTAAACCTGTAACGTTAAAATTCAACTGCAACAAGCCAAGGCATTTAAGCAGGCTATATTATTTGGCAAACCTGAACAAGAATATGTCAAATGAATATCAAAGTCCAAAACAGGGAGATGTTCCTACAGCTAGTCGACAAGGACGTTTCTAAAGGTTTAGCTGATACATCAATAATCTGTAGTTGTCCTTATTAGAACTCAGTTGTATTGGGTTTATAGTGCCAAGATTGACACTGCAGGTGAAAAGAAAAAGGCAAGCTGTAGGTTGACAGGTAAAGATTCTTAAGTTGCTGAAAGGCATCAGAGCATAATGTATTTTAAATGATCACTAGTCAACACTGTCAAATGGTTTTATGTTTTAAAATTGGCCGACACATACAGACAGGAATATGAACATCTGCCCGATTTCACAAGTTGCACAAGTTGCAGTTAACTAGACTAGTTTTGAACAACAGAATCTTGCTTTGGGTGTAAATAGCTTGTCCATGCTTTCATTGTATAGAACCCTGGACACTGATTTGCAATATGATAAAGAGGCAAACTTTACAGTGTTGTTATTATTTACTTTTATTCCAGCATTATATTTATGGAATGCCAGTACCCCCACCCAAAAAAAAAAAAAAAAATTGGCTACTGCAAGAGTTTTCCAAAAGTAAGCCCTGCAGAATTTGTTTTAATTATGTAGCGGTCTCTTTTACTGGTGCTGTACATAAAATATATTTTAAATAATGCAAGAAATAATAAATACGCTTTGACTTGTAAGCTTGCTGTTAGTACAGAATGGTGCAACTAGGTAGTTAAATTATATGAAATGTTTGCTTCTAAGGCACAATTTGTTTGACTTACAATTTAAATTCTAACCTATAGCACAACGCAGAAGAAACCGTAAGAAAATAGCACAATGGGCACATTACAGTAACACATTGTTATGCTTTTGTGTATTAAACGTGATACCAATAGCTCACACTGTACCATTGTATCTGCCTTTGTACTAATATTTGCCCTTTCGTCATTGACATTGAATAGGAACTACTCCAAAAACAAAACAAAGAAAACACACACACACACACACACACACACACACACACACACACACACACACACACACACGCACGCACACACACACAGTTCTTTGCAGCAAAATGAATAGTTTGTTTGTTTGTTTTTAAAAGTGAGCCCCAAGCTATTTCATCTTTAGTCTTCTTTAAGATTTCACATAGAAATGCAAACACAATTAAATAACTGAAGCTCTTGGTTAATCACAAACTAAATGGGGTTAAATGGGATCACCATAATTGAGATACTGCATCTTCAGGATTAATGCACGGCATGTTACCCTTTAGGTAAGAGAGCACTAGTCTGTAACTGGTCTAGATATTTTACAACCAAAATGCTTCCAGATCTCTTCTTTCATTTAATTGCATTTCTAAAACCGTTTTATAGCAGTTAAGTTGTTTGTTTGTCCTTTCAAATCGGAAGCAGACAAGATGTCGTCTTTCAACACATCTGGCACGTTTCTGGTGACGGAGGGAAATGTATGGGCTAAGACGTCACAAAGAACTAATTTGACAGTAATACAGAAAAAAAGATAGATGGCTTTAAGGCATGCTGTTTAAAAACAAAGAAAATGGGGGCAGGTGAAAAGGGTAAAAGGACTAACATGGAGCCCCTCAACCAGCAACCCTGCATTTGGGTGGTCTATTGGTTACTGTCCGATGCACTATCAGATTAGCTTCTCTTGGGGGTCTCTCCCCTCCTCCTGCTTTTGTAAAGCTCCTTTGAAGAATAGGAAATCATTAGAAATTACTCCTGAATACACAACATCCCTGCATTGGTTATAAGGTTACTTCTTTGTCATGTTAGTTTGTGTGTGTGTGTGTGTGTGCAGGGAGTGGGTAACCCATCTTATCATCCTGGAATGCAAAGCTCATACACTGCTCCTTTTTCAGATGTATGCTGCTCTGTTGTTTAAACAATAGGTCCTCAGCTGTGAGAAATATATGTTGGACCACAGTTTGTGGGTAAAAAGGCTCATGATAGCACCCAGCCGTATCAAATTACCTGGCCAAGTCAAGGATGAAGCTTAGCTTAAGCCTGAAAATGGGTGATGGGCATTCTCTTTGTGAGACTGGGAGCTGTGGGAAGCTGACAAAATGTTTTGTTTGGGTTAACAAGGACATGGTCCTGCCAAGTTTCACTCCTGCTCATACACATTACAGTAATTGTGAACCATTTTATAGGAACCATGTTTTTAAAAGCGTTTTTTTTCTGTATGAAACTGCGACAACAAAATAGTTTTGCTTTAATAAATTGATCAAATTGGTAACGCAGCAGCCAAATAAATAATAATGAAAACCAGAAATGTAAGAAGTGTCATTTATAATTGAACAAAAGATCAAAAATAACTTCTTATAAGTGACCCTGGATGCTTTCTCCTGTAGTGTGATGACCCATAACCATAATAATGTTCTACTGAGCAAATGTCAATAAAAGACCATAACTGTAGACCTGTCAACTGTAGACTTATTGATAGGTTGTCTAGAATCATTGCAAATCATAACTCTCAACCTCAAAAGTAATTGTAGGATTAAACATGGTTTACTAATGCCATCCTAATAGGTAGGTATTTGGAGGATACCAAGATGCATACTAAAATGGATACTTTTAATGCAACTATAATACATTTGGTGGAAATGAACGAGCCTATTTTAAAATCATATTATTTTTCAAATGTTATGTAATAATTGTCCCCAAAGTCAAACGTTACACCTGCAGAATTGTTTCTCAAAAGGACAAGGAAGGACCATAAATGAAAATGGTCTCCCGCAAACTGTGCAAGATCTTCTAATCAATCCGGAATCTTAGCAGAAGGCTTCTGTAAAAGTGATGACAGAACACACATAGCACTAAAGACCAGGACAAGATAGTGACAAGTCAGTTCTCTCTTATTTGCTGCTAATGCTTATCAGCCTTATCTGACACAAAGTTCCTGCTGCTGCATCAGCTTTGCTCCCCTGGGTCTCCACATTCTTTCCCTCTTGTCTCTCTGAGATGAAACTGCCACATTACACGCCCATTAGTGTCAATTGTGATGCAAGCTTCCATTTACTAGGCACTGGACCCCAGACCTCTCAGTCAAAAGATTTCACCAGTTCATCTCCACATTCATACACATCTTAACAATAATCTACACTAAATCTCATACAAAGAAAAACAATAACTGTGCTTATAACTGTAGCAAGTAACCACACAACACAGAAGTAAACTTATAAGACAGTGTCATTACATACTGAAGAGCAGGGCCACGTCTGCTGATTTGGACAGAAAGCAGTACATTTGTAGACTGATAATATCCACTTAAAAGATAATCCTTTAAATCCTGAACGGTTTTGTCAGCATGTGCCTAACTAATAAGGCTTCTGTATTTGAGTCATATTTTAAATCATTAGATGAAGGTTTAAAATCTGGAAATAATACTGTTGATAATATTGATGTTGCAATACATAAAATGAATAAACTAAACATGTAACATGATTTCATGGACCTACGGTCACTTGCCTCCTAATCAAGTAAATTATAACAAGCAATAGGGTGAGCGGTTTTGCTGATATATACAGATGTCTTGCATGAGTTGTGTGAAAAACAATATCATGCATCAAGCAATGTTCAAAAAACATAAATTGAAGGCATCACTTAGCAAGCTTTCTAAACAATGGTTTGAACCTCTTCCGAAAAGCTTGGGCTTGAAAGCATTCCTCCCATTCACAAGGGAATGAATAGTCTTTACAAAACTACATTTCCATTGCCTAACATTAGTGGTACCTTCATTAATCTTCCATAAAGTTCTAGAGCTGAAGTTTGGGTCCCAGGGTTTCCCAAGATTAGGCAGTATTTACTGTAGTTTGATGTTCTGCAGGATTGGGCTGACACTGCAT